>ML354277.1:0-21774 GCA_005239505.1 Nicotiana paniculata
GGTTTGATTCTCACCGGATGCGAGATACGTAGGCAACCTTTATCGGGTCCAACCCACAATTTTCAAAAAAAATCCTAAAATATTTCCTTTACTTCCTTCGGTAGAAAGTCTTTCTTTTAGACCACAATTTTAAAAAAAAAATTCAAAAAAATATTTTCCTTTACTTCCTTCTTTATGAAAGTCTTTCTTTTGGACCCCAATTTTCAAAAATCCAAAAATATTTTGTTTTGCTTCATACTTTAGAAAAGTCTCTCTTTGAGTAAAATCCAACATTTTTTTTCTTTTAATTTCTTCTAAAAAACCAAAAAAAACATTTTCTTTAGATTTTTTTTTTCTTTCGAAAGTTGAAAATAAAATTCAAGATTCAAAAAATATTTTCTTTAGAAGTCTTTCTTTCATAATTTTAACATAAAATTCGAAAAAATCCAAAAAATATTTTTTCTTTCGAAAGTTGAAAATAAAATTCAAGATTCAAAAAATATTTTCTTTAGAAGTCTTTCTTTCATAATTTTAACATAAAATTCGAAAAAATCCAAAAAATATTTTTTCTTTCGAAAGTTGAAAATAAAATTCAAGATTCAAAAAATATTTTCTTTAGAAGTCTTTCTTTCATAATTTTAACATAAAATTCGAAAAAATCCAAAAAATATTTTTTCTTTCGAAAGTTGAAAATAAAATTCAAGATTCAAAAAATATTTTCTTTAGAAGTCTTTCTTTCATAATTTTAACATAAAATTCGAAAAAATCCAAAAAATATTTTTTCTTTCGAAATTCACCGAAAAATAAAGAATGAAAAAAAATTGAAATAAAAAATATTTTCTTTCTCCTTTATAGTCTTTCTTTCAAAAATTTAAAATGAAAGAATTCAAAATTCAAAAAAAGAGTTAGTTTATTTCCTTTATTCATGATCTCCCTGAACTACGTGATGATCTGATTCATGCGGCGACATGATACGTAGGCAACCCCTAAAAGGTTCGATCAAAATATTTCAGTAACTCTAAAATGAGGGAACAAAAATAGGCAAGTGAAAAGAAAAGAGAAAAACTGAGAAAGAGAAGAAAAAAAAGAGAAGAGAAAAAGAAAAATTTGGGAGCACCAATAAGCAACAACCTTAAGCCGGTATGAAACATAAAGCCTTCCAAAAGCATGTTAAAAATGGTGACAATGTTAGGAACATGACATATTACATATGATTCATATGTGTAAAATGCTTAACCCTAACACGTTTGTTGTCTCTTAGTCAATAAGCTTAAGGTGGTTGGTTTGTGGTGAAACTGGCAGCACATCATTACTGCACCAGATCTAAAGGGAAGGTACCGATGGCTAATAATGATGAAATCGAGTTGGTCAGTGACGACCCCCATGGTTAGTCAGTTGATAAAGAGTCGGAGGAAGTGAGAAGATTAATACAATAACTGTCAGATGTATATCAAGCTTGGGTATCTGGTCAGCCTCCACCTCAGGGTCCCTTAGAAGGAAATTCTATCGTACCCCTGGCTACTCAACCACCGCCCGTGCAACAAGTGATCACATTCTACCACCAGGATACGTGCCAAACTACAACATCCATGCCGCCCCCTTTAATGTGCGACCTCCAGCCGCACCAGTCAGGAACACCCCTCCTGTCGTGTCTGGCGCACCGATATATACAGTCCCGCCACCACCACCCGTGATGAGGAAAAACAACGAGCCACCATCTCATGCTTATGATTGACAATATTACTCTCCAAATATGGCTTTTAGGATCTCGACTCCATACAACCAGACTCCTCAATACGAGTCCCCGGTGGAAAATGAAAAGCCTGCCCAGACAGTTGAGTCAGATGAGATGGCCAGGAAGATGAAAAGTCTTGAACAAAACATAAAGAACATACAAGGACTAGGCGGTCACAAAACTGTATCTTTCAGTGATCTATGCATGTTCCCTCACANATACAACATAGATATTGTGCCAGATCGCTATTCCCTGTCCAATATTAAGAAGAAGCCGACTGAAAGCTTTAGGGAGTATGCAATCAAGTGAAGGGATCAAGCGGCTAGATTCAAGCCACCCATGGATAACCATGAGTTGATCGCTGTTTTCTGGAGGCTCCAGAGCCTGATTACTTTCAAAACATGATGTCCGCGATGGGTAGACCTTTTGCAGAAGCAATCAAAATACGGGAAATGGTCGAAAATAGCCTCCAGACTGGTAGAATTGTAAGTCAAGCTGCTCTCAAATCCACTACTCAAGCTATCCAAAATGGGTCGGGAAGTTTTGCAAATAAAAGAAGAGAGATGAGGGGTCCATGATGACTTCGGGATCCAGGGAAGTTCAAAGGGGGGAACCGCACCCTTATGTGCAAGTTTAGCAGGGGCAATCCAGCTACCCTCGACATTATTATCCTCCGCCAATTCCTCAATACTCTATGGGCCCACCACAGTACACAGTGTTCAATGCTCAGTCTTATGCTCGGCCTCCCAATCAGCAAGTACGGGCACCAGCTCCAAGGATCCCCCGACCTCAGCAACAAAATTTTTGGGCACCCTACAATTCTCGTCCCAAGCAGGATTATGGTCGAGAGCAAAGGCCGGCACAAAAATTCACCCCATTGGCTGAATTATACTCTAGTTTATTCCAGAAGCTGAAGCAAATAGGCGTGATTGGATCCATCACTCCCCACCATATGCATCCTGATTCACATGGATTTCAAGCAAATGCTAGATGTGAATATCATTCAGGGGCCCCGGGGCATAACACTGATGACTTCTGAACTCTAAAAAAAAGCCATAGAAAGACTAATTGCTGAAACACTGATTGTGGTGAAAAATGACGAGGACCCTCATAATGTGACCAACAACCCCTAGCTAGTACACAATGATGTTCACTTTGTGGGAATGATTGGCCGAGATCAAGAATACAAGTCGGCTGGTCGAGTAGAAATGACATCAGGAGAAATTCAAGAAGGAACATGTCTAAAAGTAAGTCCAAGTCGAGATGTGCCATTGATTGTGAAAGGCGCCCAGAGCTCCGAGAAGGCAACTTTATTTGGTCCAAAAATCTCGATGTTGGAAGTTCGATCCAATTTTCCAAGCCCAAGGTTATATGTCCTTGAAGGCCACCCCATCGCAAGGAAGAACCAGGGCGGTACGAAGGTTATAACTGAGCTGATCATAATCAAACCTGTCGTGCAACCCCCTGTGACAAACACGAAGACCATTCCTTGGAACTACAACAAAACTGTGATGACTTACAAAGGCAAGGAAATCATAGAAGAAGTGGGAGAAACTGGAGGTTTGACTCGATCAGGAAGGTGTTACTCTCCAGACGAGTTGAGGAAGGCCAGGAAAATCAGAGAAGGCCAATTGCCAATAAAGAAACCAGTCACTGAAGAAGAGGCAAAAGAGTTTTTGAAGAAAATGAAAGTTCAGGATTACTCAATCATTGACCAGCTGAGAAAGAATCCTGCCCAAATTTCTCTACTATCTCTGCTCATACATTCAAAAGAGCATGCTCGTGTGCTAATCAAGATCCTAAACGAGGCACATGTCTTAGAGAAGACCAAAGTAAATCAGTTAGAGAAGATGGCTAACAAATTTTTTGAGGTGAACAGATCACCTTTACTGATGATGAACTCCCCAAGAAAGGAGCCGGGCACAACAGGGCTTTGCACTTGACTGTTAAATGTGAGGTGCACTATGTGAAGCGAGTCATGGTTGATGGAGGCTCGAGCGTAGATGTATGCCCTCTATCCACCTTACAAATCATGAAGATCAATACAGATAGAATCCGACCCAGCAATGTCCGTATCCGCGCTTTTGATGGCTCAGCGAGAGATACCATTGGGGAGATCAACCTCACCATGATGATTGGGCCGGTGGACTTCGAAATTGTCTTCCAAGTAGTGTACATGGACACTTTTTATAAATTTCTTCTTGGAAGGCCATGGATCCATACGGCCCGAGCTGTGCCATCCACTTTACATCATATGCTCAAACTTGAACATGACATGCAAGAAATTATTGTTCATGGGGAAGACGAGTCGTCCATTTATAAAGACCCGTTAATCCCCTGTATTGAGGCCAAGGAAGGGTGTGAGTCCATTGTCTATCAAGCTTTTGAAGTGGTTGTTGTGGTCCATGTTGAGGAAGGAAGTCCCATTCTGCGTCCTCGTCTTTCCGCCACATCTGTAATGGTAGCGGCACTCATGCTGAGACAAGGTTATGAGCCAAGAGAAGGCGTGGGGGAATCATTGCAAGGAATATCAGAGCCCATTTCTCCGTTTAGTAACCAGGGTAATTTTGGTTTAGGCTTCAGGCCGACACAAGCAGACGAAGACAAAGCCAAACACCACAAAAAGCACGGATGGGTCTTGCAACAACCTATCCCTCACATTTTCTACACTTTTGTCAAGCCACGACTCCAAGAAGGTCAACATTCCTTGACGCAGGAAAACATTGATGAAATTTGCCATGGATTCAGCTAGATGTTTTTTGAAGTGACTATGATCCAGTCTGGTGAAGGCACTAGTCATGCTGATGTGCAACTAATTGGCCCAGATACCATGCTCAACAATTTGGAACAACTCCTCTCCCCACAAGGAAAGAGTCTTGGTAGTTTGATTTTGTAGCTTCTTTTTGTATTTTGGGTTACTTTCAGGGTTGTAATCCAAACATCTCAGTATGATTGTTTTGTTTTGATGTTAACCCTTCTATCCTTTCGAATTCAATGAAATGCAGTTCAGTTTCGTATTAAAATTTTGTATCTTTTCCGTTCCCTAATTCAGTCATTTTGTTTCCATTTCAGTTTCGTTAATGCCGGCTTTAATAACATGACATGCATGCGGAATTCACGCCCAGATCTTAAAAAGCTGTCTAATTTCGAAATAATGCATCAAGAGGCTGAATATGACGAAGATGAGGCTGTTGAGGAAATAACAAGAGAGTTGGAACAATTTGAAAATAAGCCTAAGCCCAACCTCAATGAAACTGAGTCTATTAATGTCGGGAGTCACGAAGAAATTAGAGAAACAAAGATAAGCATTCACACTGAACAAAAAACCAAAGATTCCTTGATTCAACTTTTATTTGAATACAAAGACGTATTTTCTTGGTCTTATGATGATATGCCGGGTTTAAGTGCTGATCTAGTGGTTCATAAGCTTCCCACGTATCCTGATTTTCCACCAATCCAACAAAAGCAACGAAAATTTAAAACGGACATGAGCGACAAAATCAAAGAGGAAATAATGAAGCAGTTGAGCGCCAACGTGGTCAGAGCTGTCCGATACACCACCTGGGTGGCAAATGTTGTGCCCGTTCCAAAGAAGGATGGAAAAACTAGAGTCTGTGTTGACTACAGTGACCTGAACAAAGCAAGTCTGAAGGATAATTTTCCTTTGCCAAACATCCACATCCTTGTAGATAATTGCGCAAAGCATGAGATACAATCGTTCGTGGATTGCTATGCTGGGTACCACCAGATTCTAATGGATGAAGACGACGCAGAAAAGACCGCTTTCACCACTCCATGGGGCACTTATTGTTACAGGGTCATGCCATTCGGTTTGAAGNCAGGTAACACCAGATAATAATGGATGAGGATGACACAGAAAAGACCTCTTTCACCACTCCATGGGGTACTTATTGTTACAGGGTCATGCCATTCGGTTTGAAGAATGCAGGGGCAACTTACATGAGGGACATGACCACCATTTTCCACGACATGATGCATAAAGATATAGAAGTATATGTCAATGATGTCATCATAAAATCAAAGACACAAGCTGATCACGTGTGCGATTTAAAAAAGTTCTTTGAACGGCTTCGAAGGTATGACCTTAAGCTTAATCCATCCAAGTGTGCATTTGGGGTTCCATCTGGGAAACTCCTCGGTTTCATAGTCTGCCGGAGAGGCATCGAATTGGATCCATCTAAGATAAAGTCCATTCGAGATTTGCCACCCCCGAAGAATAAAAAGGAAGTCATGAGTTTGCTCGGGAGGTTGAACTACATCAGTAGGTTTATTGCTCAGCTCACAACCACATGCGAGCCCATTTTTAAGCTGCTAAAAAAGGATGCTGCTATCAAGTGGACAGACGATTGCCAAAAAGCTTTTGATAGGATCAAAGACTATCTGTCAAAACCCCCCGTACTGGTCCCACCTGAACCTGGTAGGCCTTTGTTTTTATATCTATCGGTGATGGATAATTCCTTTGGATGCGTTCTGGGGCAACATGATGCAACAGGAAAAAAAGAATAGACAATCTATTATTTGAGCAAGAAGTTCACCAGTTATGAGGTCAAGTTCACCCTTTTAGAAAGGACGTGTTGTGCCTTGACTTGGGTTGCTCAGAAGTTGAGGTATTATCTCCTACCCTACACCACTTACCTCATATCCAGAATGGATCCTTTGAAGTACATCTTTCAAAAGCCGATGCCCACTGGCAGGCTCGCAAAATGGAAGATTCTGCTCACAGAGTTCGACATTGTCTATGTCACTCGCACCGCAATGAAAGCACAAGCTTTGGCAGATCATTTGGCAGAGAATCCAGTTGATGATGATTACAAGACACTAAGAACATACTTCCCAGACGAAGAGGTCAACTCAATGGAGGAAGTAGTTTCGGACGCTAGCCATGTATTGAAAATGTATTTTGATGGGGCTGTCAATATCAAAGGAGTTGGGATCGGGGCAATCCTCATCTCGCCTATCGGACAACATTACCCTGCAATGGCCCGACTCCGTTTCTTTTGTACCAATAATACGGCAGAATACGAAACTTGTATCATGGGTCTGAAAATGGTCCTCGATCTAGATGTGCATGAACTATTGGTTATGGGAGATTATGATTTGCTTATCCGGAAAGCCCAAGGCGAATGGGAGACTCGATACATCAAGCTTATTCCATACAGACAATGTGTGCAAGACTTGAGAAAAAGATTCCAATCCATCAAGTTAAGGTACATTCCCAGTTTTCACAACGAACTAGTCGATGCCTTGGCTACCTTAGCCTCGATGATCCCTTATCCATGCAACACTTATATTGATCCATTGGCGATCCAAGTTCGGAATCAACACGGTTACTGCAACACTATGACATAACCAGATGGTGAACCATGGTATCATGGCATAAAAAGATTCCTGAAAATAAGGGAATACCCAGACCATGCCAAGGCAGATAAAAAAAGAACTATAAGGCGGCTCGCCGACGATTTCTTCCTAAATGGGAAAATTTTGTACAAAAGGACCCCAGATTTGAACTTGTTAAGATGCATAGATGCCACAAAAGCTGAGAGGATCATGAGTGAAGTGCATTCAGGGGTATGTGGACGTCAAATGAATGGATATGTTTTGGCTAAGAAGATTTTGCGGGCAGGGTATTATTGGCTTACTATGGAGCGAGATTACTTCAGTTTTGTTCGCAAGTGTCACCAATGCCAGACTCATGGTGACCTGATTCACTCGCCACCTTCGGAGTTACATCCCATGTCCTCTCCTTGGCCCTTCATTGCTTGGGGAATGGATGTTATTGGGCCAATCGAGCTAAAGGCTTCAAATGGGCATAAATTCATTTTGGTTGCAAATGATTACTTCACCAAGTGGATGGAGGCCGCCACTTTCAAAGCAGTCACCAAGAAAGCAGTGGTAGACTTTGTCCATTCCAGCATCATCTGTCGTTTTGGTATCCCAAAGGCCATTATCACTGACAATGCAGACAATCTAAATAGTAATTTTATGAAGGAGGTATGCGAGCAATTTAAAATTATGCATCGCCATTCTACCCCTTAGCGGCCAAAAGCCAATGGAGTCGTTGAAGCGCGAAGAAGAACATCAAGAAGATTCTTAGGAAGATGATCCAAAGTTCCAGACAATGGAATGAAAAGTTGCCTTTTGCTCTTTTGGGATACCGCACAACTGCTCGCACATCCGTTGGTGCAACTCCGTATCTGTTGGTATATGGAACACAAGTTGTAATACCGGCTGAAGTCGAAATTCCGTCTCTTCGAGTCATTGCGGAGTCGGAGATTGAAGATACAGAATGGGTAAAGACCCGATTGGAACAACTAATGCTGATTGATAAAAAACGGCTAGTAGTAGTGTGCTTTGGCCAGTTATACTAGAAAAGAATGACACGCGCTTACAAGAAGAAAGTGCGTCCAAGGCACTTCAAGGTGGGCCAACTCGTTCTGAAATGCATTCTTCCACACCAAGTAGAAGCTAAAGGAAGGTTCGCCCCAAACTGGAAAGGACCCTACATCATCAAGAAAGTGTTACCAAAAGGGGCCTTGCACTTGGTAGATGAAGAAGGAAGGTTACCAGGCATGACCATTAACGAGATGCAGTCAAAAGATATTATGTCTGATATATACCCACTGTGGAACTTTCACGCATGATATTCTCAGAATCGAGATGACGAAGGCCACCACTGCTCGTTTGTTCCAAATAGGTGTCACCCTCTTGTTAACCCATTTGAGATGTATTTGTCTTCTTTGTTTTCCACTTTTTGGAACCTATGTACTTGCAAAAAAAAAAAAGGAAGAAAAGAAAAGAATCCAAACAACAAATATTCTGAGTCATTGAACTGCGTCTGACCTGATTCCGAAAGGATACATAGGCAGCCTTACCCTGGGTTCGGTCCCATCACAAAAAAAATCCATATTCCAAATACGCCAAAACTGGGGCAGAAGTTTGTTTTATTTTACGGTTTTTTCTGTAGAAACGGTTCCAAAAGTTGTAACTCAGTTCAAGGTTCTTTTCCCATTTTTTCCATGTTAAAAACTTCTGGTCGATCTTTGAGAATATTTGAAGTTCCCATGCCAGGGACATTGGGTAACCTTCCGCATGTCGTATCTTAAAAAAAAATGAAAAACAAGAAGAAAAAAAATGAAAAAAGAAAAAGAAAAATAAAAAAGAAATGAGAGAGTCTCATCGGTGAAAACCCAAATGGGCACTGTAAGGCGACAATGAGCAGAGAAATGAGAGAGTCTTATTGGTGAAAACCCAAATGGGCACCATAGGGCGACGGTGAGTAGAGAAATGAGAGAGGTCAGTTAGCGAAAACCCGCAAAGGGCGCTACTAGCCGAATGAGGGTCTTCGATACCACGGCATGAGCATGACCAAGACAGTTTCAAGATGAACCTTTGCGACGAATTTTGAGAATTAGACAGCTCAAACGGATCTGGCGTCCAGTCCAACTGCATGTCATGATTCATTGAAGTTGGCACATACTTCCAGATAAATCTCCCTATTCCTTTCCACGAAAGGGGCGCCTTTTGTTTAAGCATAATTGTTTTGCACCTTCAAGTATTCTTCTATTTTTACCCATAATTTTCTTTGAGTCCCTTTTCGGTCTAATCTTTCATCAAAAGCGAAGCAAACAAATGGCTGAAAAACTGGCTACAGTTTCCTCGTAATATCGAGCACAATTTGGGGCATACACGACATTGACGAAGGCATGAATCCGTCTGTGATCTCATTTGACAATTCGAACAAAGTGTCTCAACGAAACTGAAAAGGTTGCCTAAGCAAGACCTCTTCATGAGAAAAGTTGATAAGCACTGCAGACACAAATCGGTACTAGGTGCAAGACAACTGAGTTTGATTTTTAAAGAAAAATTGCATTGCCTCAGAGACAAAGGTAGAAATACCAAGGACGTCTGGGTATGAAACAGTTGGGGGCAACATTGGAAAGCCAAGGTCTCCAGAAAATGATACAGATTAGCCGAGCATCTCGGTACCACACTGATAGAATCAATTCTTCAACTAGGGAGAGGCCGTGATAGAGTATCCGAGAACCTCGGTACCATACTGATAGAATCATTTCTTCAGCTGTGGAGAGGTCGTGAAGTCAAACCACAATAGGGCATCAAGGCCACAAACCAACCACCACTTTGAAAACTCATAAATTTTTCTTTTTTTGAAGCAGGAACAAAGCAGTGCAGAATGGCGGTTCTTAAAGGATGAATGTCACCAAACGTAAGCTCCTTAAAATCTCCATTTTTCTTTTATCTTTAGCATGAATCACTACTATTCACACCTCCTAGTTTAGTAGCTTAACTCAGGTAGAACCATTTCTCCTAGGGGATCCAGCTCATAGTTACGGGTAGAAGTACTCTTTGCTCAGGTTGTTTTACGTAGCTTAACTCAGGTAGAACCATTTCGCCTAGGGGGATCCAGCTCATAGTTCCGGTAGAAGTACTCTTCGCTCAGGTTGTTTTACGTAGCTTAACCCAGGTAGAACCATTTCGCTTAGGGGGATCCAGCTCATATTTCCGGGTAGAACTACTCTTTACTCTGGTTGTTTTACGTACCTTAACTCAAGTAGAACCTTTTCACCTAAGGGGATCCAGCTCATAGTTCCGGGTAGTTCGCTCAGGATGTTTCACGCAGCTTAACTCAGGTAGAACCTTCTCGCCTAGGGGGATTCAACACTTTATCAGTAATACAGGGTGCCAACCCTGGTTACATTTCTTCCAGTAATATAGGGTTCCAACCCCTGGTTACATTTCCTTCTAGTAATACAGGGTGCCAACCCCTGATTACATTTCTTCCAGTAATACAGGGCACCAACCCCTGGTTACATTCATCCTCAGGGATACAGGGCGCCAACTCCTGATTACATTCCTTTCCAGTAATACAGGATACCAACCCCTGGTTACATTCATCCTTAGTGATACAGGGTACCAACCCCTGATTACATTTCCTTTCAGTAATACAGGGTACCGACCCCTGGTTACATTCGTGTCCAGTAATACATGGCGCCAACCCTTGGTTACATTCTTCTTCATTGATACAGGGTACCAACCCCTGGTTACATTCCTCTCCAATAATACAAGGTACCAACCCCTGGTTACATTCATCCTCAATGATACAGGGCGCCAACCCCTGATTACATTCCTTACTAGTAATACAGGGTACCAACCCTTGGTTACATTCATCCTTAGTGATACAGGGCGCCAACCCTCGGTTACATTTCTTTCCAGTAATACAGGGTACCAACCCCTGGTTCTTGGCAACGTAAGGTACACAATCCCTCGTTACAAAATTTTATCTCTTTTAGCTAGTTTATTCTACTGTTTTTGTGTGCCTTTCAATAAATTATATAGTTTATAGTTTTCTCTGATAACTCACAAAATTTTCCTAGTTTAAACTGGGGCAGAAAAATTTTGTTCGTTTTGTTCGTCTTTGATGGATTTTTCAGGTCCCGTCGTAGAGCACAGGTGACAGTTAAAGCTTGCGGTTTCAGTTTCCCATCAGAAGAAAGAAGTATTTCGATCATAAGATAGTTGGAGTTAGCATCGATAATGTGTCAACAATGCAGCTTCTCAAATTTCATTTTCCCAAATTCTGATCGGGAAATCAAGCAATCAAGAATGAGCCATAGTCTTTTCTACAAAGAGCATCAAGATCCAATCTAAGGTCAACACAAGCGAGCAAGTCAAGAATCAAGATTTGACTCCAGAAGACACATAGATAGGAATTTTGTAACTCTTAGCTTGCAGCAATATGTAGTTATCTTCTTATTTTGATGGAAGCAACTAGTAACAGTAACAACAACAACAACAACTGTCTTAACTCCAGTGTCCGGTAGTCCCAGCTACCAAGTTTTTCTAGAACTACACTGACCTGATTCCTTTATAGCCAAGGATATGTAGGCAACCTCGGAAGCAAGATTCAGTCACCATTTTTTCAAAAAATGCTTTCAGTGGAGTGATATGTGAGCAAAAATTAGCCATAGCATTCACTTTTCTTTGCACGAAAACTCTTCATGTTCTCGAGCAAAGAGGGGCAACTGTGAATACCTAATTTTTGCACCATTTAAATGCTCCTAAAGTTGTAAATGTTAATTCTCCTTCAATCATTATTTTTCTTATATTTTTGTGCAATTTTAATTGAATTTGTCATAAAATTACCAAAAATTAGTTCTTTCTTCATTTGTGCATTTTAGGAATTAACTAACTATTCAGTTGGTGAATTAATCTAGTTAATGGATCATTTGGATAAGTTTTTAATTAATTAATTTATGTGTGTAAATTTAGTTTTAATAATTAGAATTAAGAGAATTAGGCTAAAATTGAATTGATTTAAGTGGCCAAAAGTGCAATAGCTCATCCATCCATTCTTATTGATCCAATGGCTTATATCCATTTCCCACTCCATATATAAAGCTCCAAAAATCTGAAACCCTTCTCATTTCACTCCATAACCAAACCCTGGCTTCTTCCTCACTCTCTCTCTTGTCCGCCACTGCACCGTTCGCTGCCGCAGTGGTGGATCCAATCCACCCCAAAACTTCACCAACCTTCCTCTCTTCATCCTCAACACTAATCAAAGCCTCAAATCCTTTAATTCTCCCTCAAACTCCACGAATTTTAGATCTAAGAAACCTTAGCCGCCATTTTCAGGCCAAAATTCTTGAAGCTCCGGTCACCATCACCATACCACACATGCATCAGTGGAAAAGGCTCCATGATACCTACCCTTTCCCCTTGTTCTTCACCCAAAATTCCGGCAACCACCCCACTGCCGCCGCCTCTGTCGCCAGCCAGCCACCTCCAGCGGCCACCCCACTGCCCGGCCTCCATTGTTACACCATTGTCGCAGCAGTTCTCATCTATTTCAGCATATTCAACCCAAAGACACCCGTTTTCTTTTGGCACGACGCTGAGTTCAATGAAGTTAGCGTCTGTAGAAATGAAACGAGTGTTTCAAGGTTGGACAGCAGCCAATTGGCATCCTCAAAATCATCTTGTTGCTTGATTCGTGGTCGAATGCCCTCGATTGGTATAAACCTTACTTCTTTTCTTTTATCTTTCTGATTTTTCACTTTTGTGATTAGTATTAGTTTTACAAGTTTAATTTTTATTAATGTTACTGTTATGTATGTGAAATTGGTTATTAGTCTTAAATTATTTTTGGTTCTTCGACCTAGCCGGTCGACTATTTTGTGTGTGAATGTGAATATCAGTTGTTCGACCTAGCCGGTCGAGTAGTTCGTTGTTGTCTATTAGTTCTGCTTTTTTTTGTTCTTCGACCTAGTTGGTTGATAATTAAGTCTTTATGTTGATCTCATGAAAAACCAAAAAGATTAGTTGAATTATTTATATAGTTAGTCGTATATTTAGTTGTTATTAATTGTAACAGTTTAGCGATGTTTGTGTATTGTGAAGTAGTTTTAATACCCATGCTTTCAACTTTAAGTTCTCTGTTAAGTAGCATACCGACTTAGCACATGACAAAGAGGACTAGACGTGATTAACTTTTGGGAATAAGTTAATAATGCTGCAACTTTAAAATAAAAAAGAGAAAAGTACTCACAATACAACACAATCCCTTTTCCACCGTCATTGGTCAGTTTCTGATGTTTATTTTATAGAGATTTTCTATAGGACCATTCTCATGAAAGAGATTTTGTGAAGATCTGTTCTTTTACCTAATCTTTAAATATTTCATTTGCTTTAACTGATTCCTTCCTTCTCAAATTAAATTCTTTGCTTCTTTCCGTCAGTAGGTTACAAATATTTTTCTTGTTTTGATTTGTTCAACCTTTTTCTTTTATTCATTATCAGTTTGAATAAATATATGAAATATGGGTAATTCATGTTTTGAACGTCATCAGTTAATCCTCTTGGATTCATTTTAAATAATTAGAAGAATTGGAGTTTTACTTGGTATGATCTTACTTAGAATAGAAAGTTTGGTAATGAATGAATTAAATGTAGCAGGGAAGGAAATAATCTCTATACAAGAAAAGATTTCTATTTCTAATTCAGTGAACATATGGCTTTAATATTTTGTGGTTTCGTTTGATGAAAAGTTGAGTTGAAATTGTTTTAAAACGATTATTGTGCTGCCATACTAATAAATCTAATAATCTGGCTAGGGTGGCCTAAATCCTTTCAAGGCAGACCACTGCCAATTAAGTCCAAGTGCTGGCCATGTTTGTCAATAGTTAAAATCAGTCCTTTCTTTTGTTTCTTTACTAACAATGCTGATTTAATTCAAATAATCCATTAAAGTAATTAGTGGTAGGCAAATCTTAGGCGCGAAGGCAGGTATATAATTATCTTAGAAGGTCTGATTTATGCTAGTTACATCACTTATTAAATAACAATAAGAATAAGAATAAGGTTTTAAGTAAGGTTCTATATCCTTAATATCCATACATGGTCTCACTATCTTCATGCTACAAAGAGTCTTACCTTTTATGTTCTAATCTTTAATAATAGGTTTAACAAAGATAAATAATTTGTCTTAACTGATGTCAGGAGGACTCGCTTCGAAATAAGTATATAAATAAAATGCCAAGGTCGTGACAACACGTCTTGTTTTCAATTATTTCAAATGAAAGTTTGTTATTTAATTAGCTNAAGGACTCGCTTCGAAATAAATATATAAATAAAATGGCAAGGTCGTGACAACACGTCTTGTTTTCAATTATTTCAAATGAAAGTTTGTTATGTAATTAATTTCAAGTAGACTCTAATTTTGGGTACAACGCACGAACTAAGGTCGGGGATACTCGTCTTGGTTAGTGTAAGCTAGGGTCGGAGATACTCGTCCTAGTTTGAAATTAATAAAGTCATCAACAATAAAAGTGGACATATGCAAACATGAAAATAAAATAAAGCACAGTTTATCCAACAATTTATTTAAGCCAAGTTTAAGTCAATAAAGCGACCATGCTAGAACCACGGGACTCAGGGAATGCCTTACACCTTCTCCCCGGTCAACATAATTTCTTACCCGGACTTTATTTTCGTAGACCAATAATAAAAGAGTCAAACCTTCCTTTGACTAGAGATTCAAATAAAAGGTGACTTGGAACACCAAAAAATCAATTCCAAGTGGCGACTCTGAATAACAAAATAGTCCATATTTCAAAATTGTCACTTTAATTAGAAAAACTCTTTAACCCGCAATCCATATAACACATACACATCTTTTGGGGGTTAGAAAAGGGGTGTGACATTATTGATGTGCGGTGTATATTTTAATTTATACCATAATGCACAAAGATGGGTTCCCAAAATTGAGAAAGAACGTTAGTTTTTCTAACATGAGGGGGAGACAAGATAAACAGTTGAGAAAAAGTTACGTGGGAAGAATTATCATTTGTACATCTAAATCCTCGAATAAGATAATATGAACTTGAAGTTCATAAAAGATAATTCATTTGCAATATATTGCAAAGCATGTCAGACGCATTTGCTGACCCAAAGAAAGTAACTATATTCTCACTACAAATGCTTCTATTAGAATAAGTTCTAGAAGGACAAAGTCTATGGCACGCTTAAAGCGTATAGACAAATTGATTTTAAATAGAATTCTTAAAGAAGATGAACAAATGATCAAAATGATCATAATAAGAAAGCAAGTGATCTAGAAGATCACATGACATAACACTTCATAAAATCTCAGGAGAGGTTCAGGTACCTGAAAATATGAATGAAGAGATCTCTATGTTATGTCTTTATGAAATAAATATTGGAACCGATATAAAATGTTCGTCGTCGACATCTATGATAACACTAAGTATAGATGGGGATCTTAAGTCTGTCGAATACAGATACAAAAATATTGGCCAAATATAAGAGACACAATTCAAATAGAATTGGTTTCATAAAGACATGTAGTTTTGGACATGTAGTTCAAACACTTGAAAGTATAAAATCAACTACGAGTGCAATCACTTTTATCTATCTTATATGTCTAGCATGACATAAAACTTGATATGCATCTAATGGCTATTTATATGGATTATATGACTTAACTTATATGACAATCCATGAAGGATTTAAATTGCTTAAAGCATATATAATTCTTGGTCTTGAAGTACCACATCCTACGCGCAATTTGTGCACATATGTATCTTGCTATAACTATAAGCATGATAATGTGATAGCGAGAATTTTTTCCTCTATGAATATTGAAAAGATATTCCACGACATTATATGAAGACATTATATAGATACAAGAATGAAGATTTCAAGGTGCAACATATTCATTCAAGTGATAATATGGCTGATTTGTTCACCAAATCTCTACTAATGTCAATATTCAAGAAGCTAGTGTACAAGATCGGGTTGCGAAGGCTCAAGGATGTGAATTGATGCTTTCATCAGGGGGAGTTAATACGTGTTGTACTCTTTTTCCCTTACAAAGTTTTGTCCCACTGGATTTTCCTTGCAATATTTTTAACAAGGCAACCAAAAGGCGTATTGTTAGATATGTGTACTCTTTTTCCTTCACTAGAATTCTTTTTCACTGGGTTTTATTTTAGTTAAGGTTTTAATGAGGCACATTATCTGTTGAATAGACATTCAAGGGGGGAGTGTTATAAATAGTATTTTATTTATGGTGAATGTCTATATCTTTTTATAAGGGCTAAAATCACTTATTTTGGCTTTTTACCCCATATTGTAGTGTGGATCTCGAAAGATATGAAAGATCTCCCTCCAAGCCGTACATACGACTTTCATCGAATACGGCTTTCTGTAAGTTCGCCGTCAAATCCCAGGGCTCAACCTTGGAAAGGCGGTGGAGACTACCAAGCTGGAGTATGGTAGGGGCAGAGGGAATTTCCGGTGGAGCGGTGAAATGCGTAGAGATCGGAAAGAACACCAACGATGAAAGCACTTTGCTGGGCCGACACTGACACTGACACTGAGAGACGAAATCTAGGGGAGCGAATGAGATTAGATACCCCAGTAGTCCTAGCCGTAAACGATGGATACTAGGTGCTGTGTGTATCGACCCGTGCAGTTTAGAGAGATTTTAGGGATTTTACTTGGTGGCTAAGTCACTCTTTCCCTATAAATAGAGATGTCATATTCTATTGTAATCATCCCAAATCAATAAGAATTATTTCTTTTTACTTTTTTATGCAATGCTCTTCTTCTTCTTTTATTATTTTATAACAAAAACAAATATTTTAATGTTTTTTAACCAAACAACGGAAAGAAATTTTTCTTACATTTTCAGCATATTGAACCCCTTAAAGTTGGAAATTTTCCATTTTTACTAGGTTATTAATTCATGCTTCTAAGTGATCTGTTTGTATAAATGTGATTTACAATGTTCGTGCATAAAATATAAAGTATAGGGATTAGCCAATAAATAAAAAAGTTTCCAAGTTGTCACTTTTTAACAATAAATTGTTGGAAATTATTTTTTAAGCTAGGACAGAAGGTCTGTTTTCGATGTGATAATTTGTTAAAATCGTTTTAAACTAGTATTTTAAGTGAAATACCTCCTGTTAAGCACTCACATGATGTAGGGTTGTGTATGAATCGGATCGGATCAAATTTAGTACATTTCGGATTGAATTTTAGATTCTAGAAAATGCAATCCGAGTCCGTTCTGAATTAATATCGGACCGTATCGGATTTTAAAGTTTGGATCGAATCGGATTTTTGAATTTCGGATAAGATTATTATGCGTCAAAGTTGCAAACTCATATGTATATTTTCTTTGTAAAAGAGACAATACAGTAAGAAAAATTTATGTTTCTGCAATTATGAGAGTAATATGGTGCCAATATAGCTAAATCCATCAACTGTAAAGGTAATAACTTGGAGGAAAATGTAAAAGAAGTACTAATTATCGGCAATTAAAGTTTAGTATTTATACATGTCCTAATAATTTCGGATCGGATCGGATCGGATCGTATTAAAATTATACCAATCCGAATCCGATCCGAAATCCAAAATTTTAATAAACACAATCTGAAATCCGATCCAATCCGAAATCTAAAATAGAACGGATTGGTTCGGATGGATATCCGATCCAAATGAACAGCCCTAACAGGATATATTTAAGAACATTTATTTTTTAAGGAAATGTATTAAAATAGTAAATGCATGATAATGTTTTTTCTAAAAAAATTATTTTATCACTCAGCCATAGTTAATTAAAATTTATGTAGTTTTATCTCAATTTATCACCCGTGACTTATTTGATTTTGCATGTTAAACCTTTATGTCTTTAAAACTGTTCCCATGACCACTAATCCACTGTGAATGAATGTTAAGGGAAGTGCACAGATAACTGTTTTTTAGGGATGTTATTTATAAATTAGTTCATATTTATTTTTTTTTTTGAAATTTTAAATTAAAAATCTCAACTTCACGATAATTCAAGATATTTTTATCCCGAAAAATTAAATTAAAAAACTAAAATTCATAACACACTGACTAATTCATAAATAACAACCTTTTAGAGTGACTATCTGGTGTCATTTCTACATGATGAATGTTACATCATAGAGTTAGGGACCATTTGGACATAAAAAGACTCATTTTTCGAAAAGAAATTGATTTTTTTTTTGAAATCAGTGTTTGGACATGAAATTTTATTTTCACTTGAAAAGAAATTTTGAAATTTTTCAAAAATTCGAAAAACTCCAAAAAGCTATTTTTCAAAATTCATTTCAGATCATTCACAAGATTTCAAAATAGCCCATGCTTTTATTTATGTCCAAACACAACTCTAATTTTCAAATATCATTTTCACTTGAATTTTTTCCCCACTTTTCCCCCAAAGTTTTAGAATTCTTACGTCCAAACGCCCACATTGTTGTTTTTTAAGTTGTGTCCTTGAACGAGGCAGGGGTAAATGGCCCCATTAAGTAAATCAATAGAAACAAATTGTGAAGGGATCTAGCCCCCAGCTTGAAAAATTGGTATCCTATGACAAGACATAACATGAGTTGATAATTTTTTTGGTCTTATATTAGGTTTGACAAAAATAGCACCAAATAATGGTTATTATATAGCCAAATCCTAAAAAAATTACTCACTTATATATTCTCTTTCATACCGTCTGTTTCCCTCCCTCTTTCTTTCCTTGTATTTCTTCTTCTGTCCCTTCTCTTTCGCTCTCATAGTTTAGCAAAAATTCTTGCAAATTATGCAAAAAATCAGTGGAATAAAAAGGCAAGGTTGATCTTACATCAGAGAATATAAGAAGTAAAAACTAAGAGAGAGAAAATACGTTACAACTTTATTTTTCTTCTTTTTTCTTTTTTTTGGTTGGATTGAACGAGTGAGCATGATTGAAATTGGTTTAAAATACCCAAACGAGGCTATATGCAAAATTTGAGTAAGATTAGAAGTGATTTAGACTGGTTTCAGGTAAAAAATCAGACCTAAAAATCCAACTGCGACATGTGCATATCATATTGTATATCGTGTACATACAAGTTTTTAAGGACGTATGTGTATATCACTTTGTATATTGTGTATACAACATAAATTTTTTATGGATGCCCGTGTATATCATATTGTATATCGTATATATAATATAAAATTTCATGAATAATACATAGATATACATGAGATATCACTGATATACATAGAGATATATACGGGATACAATAAGGGATACCCATGTGGAGTCGTCTTGAATTTGAGTTTTCAATCTGATATGTGTTATACAAAAAGGAAAATACAATTTTAATATACCTTTCTGATATACACATTCTTATTATATTATACATTGTGATATACAAAATAATATAATTATTAATGTGTTATATATATTTGGATAAACAAATAAAAAATTAAAAAATGAAACATTGATTTTTTATACCAATTGTTGGATCTAGTTGTCATGCCACGCAAAATCTAATTTATAAGGAAAATATAAAATCTTGACGTTTGAGTTATTGCTTTATTCTAGCTTAAGTACGTATGGTATTTGATTAATTGCATTTGACCATTAACAGTATAGAGATGTGTGATTTTACTTCAATCGTTAATAGAAGTTAAAAGAAAAAGGGCAATCAAGGTCACCTAAGTTACTTCCATCTCTCGCTCTGTACAAACTTCTGTCAATCTAAACATGCGCCCAATGTTGGAAATCTAGCTCTTTTTTTGTTTTTATTTTTTTATTTTTTTCTAATTATAGTTGAAGAGGTTTATTGGTGTCAAAAAGATTTTTTTTTCCAGTTGAAGAAAATGAAATGAAAGTTCATGTGATGACCCAAGGGGTCATTTTATAAAATTAGACCCCGCTTCATGCTTAATAGCCATAAAAAGACAAAAAGTAAATATCTCGATTTACGTGCACAGTCCGGACGTGAAACCGGAAAGCTTTTATGTGGAAATATGAGAAATAATGATTTTTAGAATTTAAATTTGATAAAAGTTGACTTTGGTCATTCTTTAAACGGACCCAGATCCGTATTCCGATGATCCCGGGAGGTTCGCAGTAAGATATGGGACTCGGGCGTGTGCCCAAAAATGAATTCCGAGGTCCCAAGCCTTAGAAATCAATTTTTGAAAGAAATTATTTTGCTGAAATGTTTATAAACTAAAGAAAAGAAATAATGCTTGAAATCATTGGTATCGAGTTCGTATTTTAGTTCCGGAGCTCCGTACATAATTGTTATAATATTAAAAGGTTAACTGTGAAATTTGATAAAAAAACGGAGTTCGTTTAACTTGAATCAGACATCCGGTTGAAGAGTTATGAACTTTAAGAGTTCTTGTTGAAAATGATGAGTTTTGAGGTTTAATTCATAATTTTACATGTTATTTTCATGATTTGATCGCACGAGCAAGTCCGTATGATATTTTTATAATTGCGTGCATGTTTTGGTTGTAGCCCCGAGGGCTCGGGTGAGTTTCGGATAGGCTACTTGGTGTTTTTCACTTAAAAATAACTATTGATTTTTCATTTCTGGTGTCCATTTTATCCTGTGCGATTGCATAGGAAAGTCCGCGTTCCCACAAAGTAAAGTTTGAGGCCCTGCTTGGAACCCTGTGCGAACGCACATATTTACCACCGATCACACTGCCCCAGCCCCCTACACTGTGCGAATGCACACCCCTCCCTCCTATCGCATTGCCCAAATTCCCCTTACCCTATGCGATCGCACCTCATGACCCGCGAGCGCACAATTGCCCAGTCCAACTATAATAAATATCTTTTAAAACTGGGCAGAACCCTTTCTTCTCAAAATTTTTGAGGTTCCAGTCCTAAAAACGAGTTTTCTTCAACAATCTTCATTCCCAATTCATAGGTAATCAATTCCAAACCTTGCATCACTTTTAAAGCAAAAACAAAGAACTTTCATGGTAAAAATCAAGGATTTGGGTAGAATTTGAGAGTTTTGTAAAATTTAAATTTTTATATCAAATTAAGGTCGGATTTCAAAACTAATAGCATATTTGGGTTCGTGGGTGAGTGGGTAAATGTAATTTGGTCCGAACCCCGAGTTTAGACCAAGCGGGCCCGCGATCGGGTTTTCACTTATTTTTTGAGAAAACTTAGGAAAATTTATATTTTTCCATAAAGCTAGTTCCTTTAGCATTAGTTAATGATATTAAGTTAATTTTGATTAGATTCGAGCAAATTAGAGGTGAATTCAAAAGGAAAAGCAATAATTGAGCAGTGAGTGGCCTGCAGAATTGAGGTAAATGTTTGGTCTAACTTTGGATTGAGGGAATATGACTCTCCACTTGTTTGTTATGTGAAACGCATGGGCGTGGTGTATAGGTGTGGTGACGAGTATCTATGCACCTCCCAAATTGTCTGTTAAACATGACCCTCTTCCCGTGCCCCACTTATTTGATCATTATCTTAATTGTTATATGTTCATTATTGCTTCTATGACTATTTGACCTTGTTGATCTGTTGTTAGATATTGTTGTGATTATTTGAAAAGAGTATTGGTTGTTTGAGCTGGTTTCCTTGTGATATGTATAACGGCTGAGAATTTTAGTTTTACGAATTTTATATATATATATATATATATATATATATATATATATATATATATATATAT
>ML354278.1:0-41094 GCA_005239505.1 Nicotiana paniculata
ACTTGGTGAAGGATGCATTGGAGAAGGTGAAGCTGATTCAGGAGAGGCTCCGCACAGCACAGTTCAGACAGAAGAGTTACGCGGATCAGAGGGCGCGTGATGTAGCATTTATGGAGGGAGACAAATTACTATTGAAGGTCTCGCCGATGAAGGGTATTATGAGGTTCGGGAAGAAGGGCAAGTTAATCCCGAGGTTTATAGGTCCCTTCGAGGTGTTGAGGCGAGTTGGGGAGGTTGCTTACGAGCTAGCTTTACCTCCCAGTTTATCAGGAGTTCATCCGGTCTTTCACGTATCCATGCTCCGGAGGTACCACGCCGACTTCTCTCACNCGAGGACGAACGTTTGTTTAAGAGGTGCAGAATGTAATGATCCGATCGGTCATTTTGCGTTATCGGACCCTATTCCCCTAAATGAAACTTTCCATAGCGGCTTATTGTGATTTATGACTTGCGGGGATGAGTGGTTCGGGATTTGGAAGTGTTTAGAGTGATATAGGAACACTTGGTTCCTTAAGGTTGGCCTTAAGGCCAAGTTTGACTTCGGTCAACATTTTGAGTAAACGACCTCGGAATCGAGTTTCGATGGTTCCGTCGTATGATGATTTCGGAATTGGGCGTATGTTCGTAATGGGTTTTGGATGACACAGGAGCATTTCAGCGCCCAATAGCGAAATAAGAGTTTCCTTAAGTTCATATTGCAATTTGGGGCGTGTTTTTGTGTTATCGAGGTCCAAATGGAATTCCGAGACCGGGAATAGTTCTGTTATGTCATTTATGACTTGCTTGCAAAATTTTGTATCATTCCGAGTAGTATAGGTCGATTCGGCGCATTGTTAGCAAATTCAAGAACCTGAAGTTCTTAAGTTTGATCTTTAGGGGTTTTGAGGTGTGATTTTTAGTTTTAGCGTTGTTTTGAATGTTCTGAATGCTCGAGCGAGTCTGTATTATGATTTGGGACTTGTTGGTATACTTGGACGGGGGCTTGGGTGGACCCAGGTGCCTCTCGGGCACCATACGAGGCTAAAAACCAGCTGAAGCAATTGATGGTGCACCTGTTCTGGTGTGGCCGCAGGTGCGGTTTCCCAATCGCAGGTGCGGGATCGTTCCTGCAGTCCCAGCCTCGCAGGTGCGACCTCCAGATGGACTGCCCTTTTTTCGCAGGTGCGGGCCATTTTCCCGCAGATGCGGAACGGCTGGTGCGGACTCAGTTCCGCAGGTGCGAGCCCAGGACCCTTGTCCCAGTTCCACAGGTGCGAGACCGCAGGTGAGGTCCTTGAGCCACAGGTGCGTAACCACAGAAGGCAGTGAGTTCTTTAAAACACGGGAATTCTTCATTTTTCTCCATTTCTTCCCACCATTAGAGACCTTAAGACCTTGGAAAAGAGCCCCACGACCTAGCTACTGAAAGGTAAGTGAATTCTACCATAATGTTAGTTTAATGCATGAATTCCTAGTCAAATTAACTACCTAATTAGTGAAAATCAAGGATTTGGGTAGTAACCTAGGGCTTTATGAAAACTTAGGGAATTACACGTTAATTATCCATGAAATCATACAAAAACCACATATTAATGATCCTTAGGTTATGGGTAAGTGATTCCATCGAAAATTTCCGAAATCCGAGCATGCGGGTCCGGGAATGAATTTTGGGATGTCTTCAAGTAGGATGAAATGACTAAGTAAATAGGAGAATTCCATGCTTTGAGTATAATTTGATATATTTATGTAACGTTTTATTAGTTTCGAGTTCTTGGGAGACGAGTTCGGAGTTTCGGGCGCATTCTTGACCCGGGGAGTAGGTTCGACGCGAGGTGAGTCTCCTCTCTAACCTTGTAAGAGGGAATTGTCCCCATAAGTATAAATGGTTGTTTGTCCTTATTTGAGTGGGATACGCACGCACGAAGTGACGAGATCCCATGCGTCGTTATTATTATGCCTTGTCGGGTAGTTTAGAACTCACAAGCATGCTTTATGTGTTATATCTGTGATCTTGCATATGGTCTAAGTAGTCTAATATCCTCGAATCTCATATGTGAAGGCCTAAGAAGTTATGCTTTGAAGTTGACATTATTAAATTCTTATCCTGTTAGTATGTTCCCTGCTAAATTATCCGGAATTCCCTATTAATCATGTATTTATACGGGAACCCGAGTCGCATGAATGATTCGCGAGCGGGGTAGTCCTAGTATTACATTAATCGCGTCGCATGTTCGATTCGCGAGCGGGGCAGATAGATGCATCTATGGTTTGGGTCGTTCGATCCTCGGCGGTGCACATTTACTTTTCACGTCGTACCGGCCGCTCGTTCACGGCTTGTTATGTGTTTGATAATTGATGGGAAGCCCTGCAATTTATCTGTTAATTTTATGAAAAAGAAGGGAACTAAGTAGCTTTTATGATATGGAAAGGTGTTAAATAAAAGTACTGCATAATGCTAATTGTTGCTCATGTCCTTATTATTACTATTCATTACTGCTATTTCTGTTTATCCTGTATTTAAAATTGTATTGTTTTGACCCTAGTAAGTATCAAGTCGACCTCTCATCACTACTTCTTCGAGATTAGACTGGATACCCACTGGGTACATATTTCATTATGTACTCATGTTACGCTTCTGTACTTAATTGTACAGGTTCTGAGGCTGGTGCATCTGGTTATCAGGCCGGAGCTCGACCCTGAGTATATCTGGACTTGACTTCACGGTGAGCTGCTTCCCCTGGCGATTCTCAGTAGCGCTATGAAGTCTTCTTTTGTTTATTCCCGTCTATTACTTTCAGACAGTGGACATTTCTATTGTATCTTTTTGTATATTCTGTTAGTATGCCTGTAAGACTTGTGACACTAGTTCCTGGCACACACGTGGTAGATATTATGATTTGCGGGTCTGTATATATATATTGGTTCACGCCTCTTTATGACTGCTTGTGGTTAAATTGGCTAATTATCTTTTTCAATTAATGTTTTGAACTTTAAAACTTGGCACGTGTTGGGATGTTCGATCAAATATGGGAAAATCCTTAGTAATCTGAGTGTTGGCTTGCCTAACCTCAGTGTTGGGCGCCATCACGACCTGAATTAGGATTTTGGGTTGTGACAATATATATAAAGCCAAGTGACAAACCAGTAGAAGTCATATATTAGGATTGTAATAATAAAAACTAATCGACAATGTAATAAAAATAAGAAATAAAAATATTATTATGACCCGCTTCTTTTAATTTTCTTGATTTTCTATTAGGTATATTATATTGAAAATCAAAATGGAAGTTGAATTTTTATTTTTAAAAGCAATGTGATCTAATGTGTTCAAATAACATAGATCACAATTGAGTTAGTATTCTTTAATACGATTCGCGCATCGTGCGGGTTGTAATACTAGTTTAAATTAAATACTATAATATATATTGTCCTAAATTGCCAATTGACTTTATATTAATCTGCCAATTGACTTAACCACAATACAAACTTTCTTGCTTTAATCTAATCTATATATATAATATAGATTAAAATCTAAAGCCTGATAAGATAGCCACAGCTCAGCTCACTTCAATTTTCTTTCTGATCCTTTGACACGTGTATGAACAGTATTTAGAATCACGTTGACTAATTACAACGTGGATGCCAAAATGATTTTCAATTCACTCGACATTTTAAGAGAACTTATTAGAGAAAAGTAATTTTCGACCTTCATTATTGTAGTTGTTTCAGCGATTGAAAACAAAATTATAGTTGTTTCAGCTAGTTTGCATCGACGTAGTTATTAATCAGCTGATTAACGAACTTGTTGAGGAAAAATATTGTCTTCGAAAAAATAAATTCTCGTACCAGTTTTATCAAAACTATGATAAGGGACGTGATGTGGCGAATATGGTGCATATTAA
The DNA here is from genome assembly GCA_005239505.1 of Nicotiana paniculata. Taxonomy (NCBI): domain Eukaryota; kingdom Viridiplantae; phylum Streptophyta; class Magnoliopsida; order Solanales; family Solanaceae; genus Nicotiana; species Nicotiana paniculata. The sequence continues at coordinate 3,882 of ML354278.1, forward strand.
TATATGCACATGAAAGTCCTTGTCCGAATGTGCTAAACATCGTAAATCTGTAGTTTTACAGTTTTGGTAGCATTTTGGAAATTTTCAGTAACTAATGATAAGATATTCTAAGAGGATTTGAAGTTGATTTCGAGAAGTGGTGGGCCTTTTTGTCAAAATAAACACATTGTTTTAAAAAGAAGTATTTTAAGGATAAAATAGTAAATATTTTGTTCAAACCTAAAGTGATTATAAGGTGAAATTAGATAAGTTAGGGGGGACCAACTTATGGTTTTTGGCTTATTTTCAACTTATAAGCACTTCACTTATAAATACTTTTAATTTTACCAAACGCGTAGATAAGTCAAAAAGTGCTTATAAGCCAGTCAAACTGGCAAACACCCTCATAGTATTCATCAACATCTCCAGAATAACCATTCGATTCTTACCCTCCGCACAACAAAAAAGGAAAAGAAATTAAATGAAATGCTGGTAGAAGGATATACATTTGGATTCCATTGCTCATCCACAATTTAAAGAGGCAAATAGTATCAATCCAAACTACTGATATCATGGAATAACTTTCCCTTAATCTCATATTCTTGCACCCGTCGTGGAGTGTCGGATAGTGAACTGAACTGTACAAAATGGATCTAAATGCTACAATATGTACTTTCCCAGTTTCTCAACTTCTTCAGTCTCCCATCAAAAACAAAACCAATAACTTTCCTTCTCAATCCACCAAGAAGATAGAAAAAAGCATAGACGTTTATATGGTAGGTACAAAATATGATTTAAGAGCACAAGGATTCTATTGAAAAATCCAAAATGAAAATGTTATGGGAGAAATGACCCAAAAAACTGTATCCTCACCGCTAAGCTTGTTGAAATTCCATCTTATGTCTCTTTTTTGGGAGTGGAAGATGGGCTTGACGCCTCTTTGAATGCGGATGGGCAGAGATCACTTACTGCACAGATTGCACAACGTGGTCTTAAAGGAGTACATATGGTCTGTCCAAACCCTACCTGTTTTTAAGATCAATAGAACTAAGTTAACTGACCGGAAAGAAAACAACAGAAAGCGATATGCAGGGGAACCTAAAAACAGAAATGGTTTTGATATATAAAAGCTAATTGTCTATTTTGGTGCAACTACTGAAATAGTCTTCTGGATTCAGTGCTGAAAATTTTCAACAAAGGAGATGTAGAGTTCAGTTCCTCAACTTCCCACTCTTGTGGAGTCAATTCAAGCAAATATGTTGAGCTTTTAGAGCTATTAAGTTATGTTCCCTAGTCAGACATTTTGTTCTATGTTCTATGAGCAGCACTCTTATTAATGTATACCTGCTGCGTCTAAGAAATTTTCACAAAAGAATTTATTTCTGTACATCCACTTTTGTTGAGATAAGATGAAAAAGAACCATGCAAGAATCTCCACCAGTTTGGTAGTTTTACATTACAACGATGGAAAATTTATATAAGTAGCTATACTTTATGCCTGCAATGAAGAGAGATCGTATACATACCAAGAGAGGATTGATTGGCACCCATTCTTCCTTCGGAAGCCAAAGCTGCAAAGATTCCCTAGTCTCCTCAGGGGTTCTAGTTTTCTAAAGAAGAGAAAAGAAGAAATTAAACAATATTCCTGCAATGAATTATGATATGATTAAATCATTGATTAGATCCTTTAATACCATTTTGTAAATTAACTTAAGTTTTGGATCCCCTATTCCACAATATGCTATCTAACAAAGGAGCCTAAAACCATCAAACAGGAAGCAATGAGACTACATAACAAGCATCCTCTTCAAACCACCAGAAATTCTTATTGCTAGACAAAGCAGGCCCTAACTCAACTATTTCTTTATCTCTCCACTTACTGGTCGTGTCAAATTCATTGCCACCATTATTTCTTACGACAGTCTCGGCATGCTGCTACATCCTGTTTTAATGAATCCGAATCTAACCATTCAATTTTACACTTTCCTTTACCTGCAACATCATCTCTTGAATTAGGGTCACTTTTCATATTGTGCATTAGGTGAAGTAATTGCAAGTCAAACCAATCAAATCTGCTTTATGCTGCTATCAATCAAATTTGTTGAATAACTTTCATTCAATGGTAATGTTGGAGGAACTAAACTTTTCCATCTTGTTTGGAGTCTGCTTTGTTGAACATTAGGAGAATAGCAACTGTTTATCAACAAGATTTACATCCTATACCAGGCCTAAAATGTTGTTGGCCACAATTATTATATCCCAGAGTGGTTAAAGCAGTGCTCAGATCCCACACCATAAGTCTGCTATTTTAAAGGTAATCCATAATTGTGGAAAGCTAAAGCAAGGCAGAAGTTCAAAGTTTCTTTACTTTTCTTTTTACTTGGAACTTCCATATAGTTTATGCTTTCCTTGACCCATATGAATTTTTAGTCAAAGATGGAAAAAAGTAGCATCCATTAAGTGGGAATCACAGAGACCTGAGACATTACATGTACTCATTGTCAGATGTAAATCAAGAGTACCTGCTTTGTTGCGGGACGTGATACCCATCCAAGCCGATTACAAATACGATGCACATGAGTATCTACACATATCCCTTGAACGTTGTTCCATGCAACATTCATTACCTAAAGGGAAATACATCCAACTGGTTTACAAGTGAGGATGACAAGGGGATAGGGAAAAACATAACTTCCTTACAAGATGAGCCATCTTGGGACCAATTCCTGGGAGTAGAAGCAATTCCTCCAGAGAACTAGGAATGTCCCCATCATACTTTGAAAGACAAATTTTTGCTATCTTTTTCAGGTTGCTAGCCTTTCTCGTGTAAAACCCCACCTGAAAGGGAAAAAGTGCATACATTACCAAATTAAAGGACAACGCTGAATGTTTCTTAATTTTTTCTACCATTTCAGCTAATCCAGGTCTAGCAAAAGGAATACAGCATGCAAGTAATTGGCGTAAAAGGAGCCTACCGGATATATCAAGCTCTTGATGGTATCTTCATTTGTTGTGTCAATGGAGTCTGGAGCAAGCAAGCCATTTTGCAGGAGACGCTGGATAGCTCCTGTATGATAATAAGGCCTTAACGAATGCAAGTAAAATAACATAATTACAGATTATTTGAACCAGACCAAGATCTAACGAAAACTATGTAATTTAGTAATGACACCACATGATAATTTAGCACTTCAACTCAAAAATCATGTATTCCATGTTTAGCAACTGTTTTTCCATCCTATATTCGTACTTATTTCAAACCTGAACTTATAAAAAGGCCTCTATTTGCACAGGTTCTAGGACTTTTCAAGTTACAAATGGGGATTTGAAGGAAAAGTTCACTATACATGGTTGCGGAAGATCAGCAGAGATCTTTTTTGCCATAATCAACAGAGAAAACAAGACTCTTGAAATAAAATAAAAACAGTAAAAGGAAAGACAGGAATGCTGAAATTTACGGGAAGAAGCTTTTGTAAGACTGCTGGAACAATATAGGGTAAGATGATGAAGACAAAGACAACAATGACAGCTTTTTTGGTTTTAAGATAAAATAATCAGTAGAACACCAAATATCTTAGACAATAAAATTCAAACGTCAGGCACAATATAACTAGGATTGGCAACATCAGAGTTGAGTACAACATCAGTATGAGAGTTTTCAATTTAAAAGATTAGAAACTTTAGAACTTGCCATGATTAACTTGATCTTTGGTCTGACTTGACAAGAGTGATGATACTAGGACCGCAAATCTTCTTTCCTGATGAAAACATGAAGTGACAAAATTAGCAACAAAGTCAAGATCGAGCATCCAGAATTCATCAATATTTCAAAAATTCTCCGCCAAAGAGTGATCAACGGATACAATCTGCGAAACTTGAATGGGCATAAAGCCATTTCTCAGTCAACAATTAGAAGAGTTCATTGTTAAACACATCTAAGAGTCTGTAGCTGAAAAACAGTTTATTAATAATAGCTTCCTAAAGTAGGCAAAATACTGAATTAGCAGGATATTAGTTGAACACCTAATTCATATAACAAAATAAAAGGATTACATCCAGTAATTGTATGTTTTGATGAACTTTTTTCACCACAAATGTTTTGCCTTCGTCCATTTCCAGAGTAAAATAGTTCCTTTTTGAGGTAAAATACATGGATACTCTTCTACATTGCTGAAAATGCACCTCATCTCCTGTTCAGGAATTTAATTCCATGGCACATGTGTCACCTAAAGTTCTGACATTAGTTAGTCAAAAGGAGACAAGAGGTTGCTAATATCACATGAAAAAGGTACCACTACACCCTTATCAGTGTAACTTCTACTCTTTTCCTTGTCCTTTTCATTCTTACCTCTACAGAATAACATTGTTTCTATCCTCATTATAGGTGTTATCTTCTTTTGTAAAGCCATTTCAGCTGCTACTGCATGTTGCTATGCATATATATAAAAGGAAGAATTATCTTTCGGAGAACACATTGTTTCTTTGCCTAAGTTATCATTTGATCTGTAGTAATCTGTAGTGAGTCGTTCAAGGGTATAGGGGTCATTCTAGAACTTTCTTTCTTTAATAATTATCATTTTCTTAAAAAAAATGGTAAGGTGTTCACAGCTCCCCCAAAAAAAAACACCACTTAACCCTTGTTGACATTGAAACCCTTTTTATCCAACAATTACTTGCCCTTTTCACCCTCAAACCCCACATATTTGAATCCTAAAGCTGCTTCAAATTCGTCCCACCATCACAAATATGTTTTTTCAATTAGTGCACAAAGAATATCACCTTAGCAGGAAGAGAACTCCCAGCTTTCTCACAACCCATGGAGTCTACTGGTGCATTTTCAGAGGATCTCATCTTGCGGATTCCTTCAAGAACTTTTTCCCAGTTCGGAGGTGGTCGCACTGAATCAGATAGACTGACGCTTTTGATTTCTGTCCTTCAAAACACCTTAGCTGAATGATATGGTTAAACAAGACAAAGTGCCCATTGGCTCAACAAGTCACACTGAATCAGATAGACTGACATTTTTGATTCTTTCCTTCAAAACACCTTAGCTAAATGATATGGTTAAACAAGACAAAGTAACCATTGACTCAACAAATGTGGAGTTGCGCATAAGGATGCTTTTAAATCCTATTTATTTCAAACTAACTAGGGTAAAACCTAAAAAACTCTTGATATTGGCAAACCACAACAAGACATAATAAACAGAATTCTATTAAAGCATCAAATAGATCTCATTAACTAAGGCCAATTCTCTTTGCCGTGTCTAGAAAAATGAATTGAAGCAAAGAACTCTTCACTTTTCTTCTTTATTCACTTTGGTAGTATAAAGATTACATCTTCATACCTTATAAAAAAAAATTACAACTTCCTATTGCAGATTTCTATTCAATGTGTCAATTGAGATCTTCAGTTCTGAATATTAAAAGTAATGACACCAATGAATGGCATAATATTGCTTATCCCTCAAATTGGACTCTTCTACTAGAAGTTAGAGCCATTCACCAGCAGATTTGACAGCAGAGAATAGTTTTCGCGGTTTTAACTATACATACTTGAGCTTTTGACCAACCAAACAGCCATTTGGACGATCTATAATTCATGTTTAGTTGGGTTTTCAAAGTTTTATAGATTTGTGAGTTTTGTTCCAACAAAAGTAGATTATTTTCAGGCTTATAGCTGTGAGTGTGATATTAAGTTAGAGATAAGATCTGTTTACAATTTTGATCCTAGAGGTGGAGGTTTGTCACATCCAAAAACACCACTTTGTAGTGACATGAAGGAAGGCAGATTTGAGATTGAGTTGTATGATCTTTTGAACCCTTAGCTAAGTAGAAGAAGGATTCTTGTAGGTTTAGCACTTACCCCTAAGCTGGCAAGTTCTTTCCTTTTCTTTAAGTGCATATTTGTATTACCTCCTAAATCTCATGTTCACAATTCTTGGCAATTATATCTATCATCTCTTTGAGTGTCATCCAAAGCTCATCAGCATAAACAATGATGCATATTGGAAGAGACAAGGCTAAAAACGTATCCAAAATTTATTCCTACTTCAGAAACAATAATCGAAACCTCCAGATTACCTCTTTTACCTTTTCGTGTCAACTGGGATAGAGATTTTTCTCCAGTCAAATGCACAGTTTTGGCAGGTGCTGCACAAAGTAAAGAATGATCAGCAAAACGGATGAAAACAAGGAGATTGGGAAGTCCAAACGCTGATGGACAGGAAAGTAAAATAGTAGAGCTGCAAAGGTGACTGAGAGCTTGTAACTGTGACAGAGTTCTGTACCATTGAACAACACAACAACACCATACTCAGTGTAATCCCATATAGAGGGGAGTTCTATACCATTGAAACTTCATAAAAATATGAAAAAGAGAAATGGCAATAACTCAAAAATTCAATCTTCAAATTCTATCTACCCATCATTTCCAAAAATGGCCTTTTCCACTTGCTAATAAAACACGTGCTTATACTTTTGTCCTTTTATTTTTTCTTTCTGAGTGGGCAAGCACATAATTTCTATGTTAGGAACTAGGTAATTTTTAGTCAATTATCGACATTTTTAAGGCTGTCATGACATTAGATGTGCCATTGAAAAGTCACATCTGTTGATCTTCTATTACTAATAAGCCTTGTTTTTTTGCCTCAAGAGTTAACCAACGACTTTCACTTTGTACCTTTTCTGCATCTTCTTGATGCCTTTAATGGAACACTTTACTTTATCAAAAAAAAAAAAAAAAAAAGCGTTGGATAAATGACTGCAAATACTGTACTGTACTTCCTCACTCTTATCTCTCTTCAACACTCTAATTCTTTGCAAAATGCAATTTCAACTCATTCTTCTACACAACTTAATTTTGACATGCCTTAACATGCTTTTCTTTCATTTCAAATCACTTTGATTAACACACAAGGAAGTTAAAGTGCTTAGTTAGGTTCCTTACGACTATTGTGTCTATGTAAAAAAGAAAAGATATCCAACGGGTAATAAAAGATTCCATCGCATTTACTACTTCAATTAGTCATCTCCTATCACTTTTGTTGCTTTTGCATTGATATTTTTTCAAACTTATCCGTCTTTTTAAAATTCCAAGAGTTAGTTCATGTCAAATCATGCGATTTTTTTGGTCTCACTAACTCAAACTTGAAGGAAATTTGCTCCTTGAGTCAATAAACAAGTACACCCTCTCACATTTCTTTTTAGCACTAGCTAACTACATACTTGGACATTCTGCATTTTTTCCATTTTTTTCAACAATCACTTAATCTAATTAACAGTCTTGCTAAAGATGTATCTTCTTGGTGTTCTTGTACTTGAATAAAAACTTCAACAATATCATGCTCAAACTTCATTGTCCAATCTTTTGATAAGAATTGTCTATTCATGCAAAGTTTTGATCCAATTGCATTCATTCATTTCACCATTAGCTATAGCACTGACTGATTGTTAATTTTCTTGTCATTGTACCCCAATAGAATGCGGTAGACAAGAATATAAAGTCCAGTAACAATCAATCTTAAACAAGGTAATAGGTCTTTTGATTTCTTAAAAATCAAGGGAGGTTAAAAACCTACTTCATAAGCACAAGGATATGAGCAGCAAGTTTCGGAAAGGTTAGGAAGTTACTATATTAGCAACAAGTTTCGGCGATCATTGCATCCATGTCTGCCTGGCAGACAAGCTGAAAAGGGGATAATTTCAGACATCTAGGCAAATAATCTTTTTCATTTGATTAAGGATATCTAGGGAAATAATTATCATTGTGTTGATGGCGATAAGTGTGATTCTGGAGTCAAAATAAACACTTGAGACTTACTTGACTGGGAATACATATCGTCCTTCGAATAGGAAAAATCCTCTATATCAGGCAATTTAACAAACTGCAAAAGTCAAAAAGAAGATCAGAAAAGTTGTTCTTCTTCCTTTATGTCACTGAAAACTAAATGATCAAATTACCTTCAAAAGCTCAAATGATTAAACCAAAGAAGTATATTTAGATGGTCAAGATTACTGATGGCAAAAGTTTTGAAAAGTCTCTTCCCTCTATTGATGCACTTAATTACAAACATTTCAAGCCAAGAGTAGTAATAAAAAAGATATAGGAGGAGTTGCATACTTTCTGGGCAGAAGATTCTTCCTTGATCTCTTTGGCTATAACTTCAACAGTCTTTTTCACTCTCTTTTTCCGGACGAAAACACGAAGTTCAGGAATGGAGCTTCCACCTGAGCCTTCGGAACCTGAACATAAAGCTAATACTATAATATTACTGAAAATTTCCAAAAATACTGAATAACTATGTCCACCAATCATAGGCAGATAGGAAATAATCAAATAATGTTATTATAACTGGGAATGCTTTGGAAAATGGTAGTATTTTTTTAGCTAACCTGGGTTTGTCTCAGAAGGGGTTTCTCGCTTGAAGGAGCTTCGTGTTATTGGCATTTTGGCGGAGGAAATTGTTTGAATCCGAGTTGGGACTAAAGGAAGAAGTGCAGTGTTTCTCATAAGACAGAAAGACATTCCGACTAAAACCAAACTATGGGGTTGCTTCTTGGTTTTGGACCCTGCTTCCAAAGTGGAAAAAGTAGAAGCCTAATTTGTTGTGGTATTTTTGAGCAATTAATTTCAGTATAAAATTTTCATGGGTTTTTTTTTTTTTTTTGGGTTTCTCACCTGGTGTCCGGTACCCGCATTGGAGCCCGACTATATCCGGATTCGCGCCGTGGAGGGCTCCATTCGGGGGAAGCCGCTCCCTATCAAGGATTTTTCCATATCAAGGGCTCGAACCCGAGACATCTGGTTAAGGGAAGAGCAGTTTCATCCACTGCACCACATCCTTTGGTGGTTAAAATTTTCATGGGTGAAAAATAATAATTGTGCATAAAAATACTGGTTTAAAAGTAAGTAATTTATTTCAATAATTTTTTACTAATAATCCTCGTATAACAATACTATTATTATTAATTAATAATAATTCTTGCATTAGGAGTAAGTAAACCAACCGACATAGGCCGGAGCAATTAATTACAGTATAAAACTAGGTATAAAATAATACATCATCCGTTTCAAAAATATTATTATATTTAATATAACAGAAGTGTATAGGGTAAAATTAGTTTATATTAAATTATCGAATGATTACGTGACACGTGGAACAAGAGACAGGCGGAAGATGAATCGAGTAAAAACTAAGATCGGGGACAACAATTGTAGTTAGTGTCGAATAGACCCCCAAGGGAGTATAATCAGCGGGAGCGAGTCGATTGTTTGTCACCAGATGACATCTAATGAAGAATATTCTCTAGTATTATATAGGCAGCAGTTGCAGAGAATTTTGGCATTCATGGCCTACCATTACACATTTATCAACGGCTCCCTTTATTATCATTTAAGAGGGACTTGATCCTAGGATCTTGTTTCCTAGGTATAGTTATAAATAGTGGTTTCAACAACCATTGTGAGGACATGAAATTTTGGGCAAAACTTGTGCTATATTCCATTCTCAAGCTAAAGAATACAACTTTACTTTCTGTTTTATATTGCTATTATTTCCGTCCTCGGAGGAATCGCTTCCGGAGCCAGACCTGCCATTTCCTTTGATCTTTACGCTAAGTCTTGTCTTTACTCTTATTTATTTATTATTTTTGGATCAAATCGGTTCGCTTATCTATAAAACACAAAAAAAATTCAACTGTACCGTTTTACAAGTGAATAGTGTGACTCACCGTAGGGCTTAGATAGTTGCGTAATTGAGTTAATCCTTGCATTTATTACTAACTCGTTTGATTCTTTGTTTCATAGCAACAATTGAAAATGGCAGCTAATAATATCAACATCGCACACAATGTTGAGGCGCATGAAAATTTGCCTCAACATGAGGATTCAATCAGGGACACCTGAAACGAGGGGACGTGGAAACTCTGGTCTATGGCAGACAATATCCTCGACATGTGCGGAAAATAACTCCCGATGATGCGAAGGACGAACACGTTACGGAAACAGTAAGGAACTTGAGAAAGAAACAAAAGGTCATCATGGGCCACCTCTCAAGGCAGGACCAGGTCATGACGAAATTGAAGCAGGCATTATCAAGTGCTTCCAACATCGCAAACGGAAGAGACCCACTTCATACCAGTGCCCCTCTAAATCAAGCGGCTCTAAGAGTTGATAACAACACTCCGAAGGATGAGATCAATTTCGACAGAGTTGGGGTACCGGCAACGAATCTGGTAACAACAACGGTAATGATCCCTTCAAAATTGAACTCATGAGATTCATGAGGGAGATGAAAGAGCGGATGGATCAGAACACGAAGAAGTGTCACGCCCGAATGGACCAGATTTCGGGGGCACCACCAATGTTGAAGGGTCTGGGTTCAAAGAAGTACACTCAGTTGCCATTTAAGCCGAGTGCAGCACTAGAATTGATTCTGAAATGATTCAAGACGCTGGACATACCAAAGTACGATGGGACTTTAGATCCTCAAAAGTGCATCACAACTTACACAAACGGTGATGAAAGGAAATGGCTTGGCTTAACATGAGATTGAGTTGGTTATGCTGAAGAAATTTAGAGAAACCCTGAAGAAAGGGGCCTTGGCGTGGTATTTACTCCTACCCGAGCACTCAATAGATTTTTTTGAAATGCTCACAGTTTCTTTCATTAAAGACCATGCTGGGGATAGGAAGGTCCAACTCTGAAGGCGGACATACTCAGAATCACACAAAGAGAGTCTGAATTGTTGCAAAAGTTCGTGATCAGATTCCAGAAAGAAATAATGTTGTTACTGGTCGTGCCAGACGAATGGGCAGTGGAGGCATTCACTAAGGGTTTGAACCCGAGAAGCTCTGACACCTCCTGAGAGTTGAAGGAAAACTTGCTCGAATTCCAATCGACCACATGGGAGGATGTACATACGCTATGAATCGAAAATAAGGATAGAAGATGATCAGATCGGGTTCCCAACATCAACCAAGGGGCAGGACCGAGACAAGAGCCGGGATAAGGTAATGATGATTTTGATGTAGACTGGCGATCTTCCAAAAGGTCATTTTTTTCCTTACGAGTGAGCCGAGGGATGCGACAGTAAAGGGTTTTGTTCCTCGATAGGTTTGCTCCCGAAAGAAGAACTGGTCGTGGCCGAAACAACAGATCGATACACGAAAAGGATGTACCAGGGACTCGATATTCCTCATACCCCAGACTGTCGGATTATAATTTCAACATCCTATTGGAACTGATACCGGCAATGAGAAATATCAAAGAACCATGATTTCCGAGGCCAACAAGATCATCCTAACTTACGAAGCGAGTATCATGGGATTCACCGCCCCAGAACCAAGATGCCGGCATCTGTACGAGAAGGTGGCAACGTTGTTGAAGAACGGCCATCTCAGGGAGTTCTTGAGCGATCGAGCCAAGAAAAATTACAGTTGCAGCCAGGACAATACAAAACCCTCGAAGATAGGGGAAGACCCACCTCGGCTGACTATCAACATGATTTTCGGAGGGAATGAAATCAATGGTGTAACCTTCTAGCCGGCCAAGAAGACAAAAGTATCGATGACTCACAGTAAGAGACTCCAGGAAGTCGCCGAAGACAACATTAGCTTCACGGAGGAAGACGCTGATGGACTTCTTCTGTCGCATAACGACGCCCTAATAATTTATCTTAATGTTCTAGATTTCAAGATTAAACGTGTTTTGGTTGAAAAACAAGCCAGGAAGCTCAGCCAACATCATTCAATAGAGAGTGCGGGAACAAGACAAATTAATCGGAAGTATTATTCTAGCAACAAAACTCCACGTCGGGTTCAACTTGGCAAGTGTGACAACCCGAGGGAGGTCTTGCTGCCCACGAATGCCGAAGGGGTCACGTAGACAACCCTATTTGAAGTAGTGGACGACGACATGGGCTATTACATAATTCTCGGTATACCATGTTTACATGAGATGAAGGTCGTACCATCAACATATCATCAACTGCCGAAATTCCCTACCCCAGAAGGAATCAAGCAAATAAAAGGAGATCAACTAGCAGCGAGAGAAATGAACGCAGTGTCAATTTCCAACAGCAAAAGGAAGGAACCCAGCAAATAGCAATTACAGGAATCGATGTCTGCTCCCGAGCAGAGTGAAAAAGGTAAAAGTGAGGAGTCATCAAAATCCCACCAGTTACCTAGATACTTTCGTACCAGAAGAGACAGACGCGACCAAATCCACGCAGAAGAACTCAAACAAGTGGCTTTGTTCGAAGAATTCTTGGAAAGAAAATTTCACTTGGGAACATGACTCAATCCCCAACTCAGGTCAGGATTTATTAATTTCCTTAAAGCTAACGTTGATTGTTTTGCATGACCGCACTCAAATATGGCAGGTATCCTGATATAGGTGACCATCCATAAGTTAGGCTTGGACCCAAGAGTCTCTCTAGTGAGGCCAAAGAAACGCCCAAAGCCGAGGTTAGAAACATGTTTGTTAAGGAAGAGGTAACTCAACTACTTGACATCGGTTCAATCAGGGAGGTAAAGTATCTCGAATGGTTTGCTAACATAGTTGTAGTTCCGAAAAAGAATAAGAAGTTTTGAATGTGCATATATTATAAAGACTTGTATACAATGTGCCCTAAAAACTCATGTTCACTGCCAAACATCAATCAAATGATTGATGCAATGGTCGTGCACTAGTTAATGAGTTTCCTCGATGCCTATTCCAGGAACAACCAAATTAAGATGAACCCCGAGGATTGGGAAAAAATATTATTCAGAACGAACTTCAGCACATATTGTTATAATGATGCCTTTTGACTTTAAACGCTAGAGACACTTATCAGAGGCTCATGAACAAGATGTTCGAGAAATAAATAGGTAAAATGATGGAAGTATATATATATATATATTGGTCAAGTTGAATGCAAGCAGTCGTTTAAAACACCTCCACAAAACCTTTGATATCTTGAGGAAGCACAACATGAAGTTCAACCCAGAAAAATACGCCTTCTGGGTTGGATCCTGTAAGTTCTTGGGTTTCTTGGTTTCACAAAGGTGGATCGATGTAAATCCCGATAAGATCAAAGCCATCGAAGACATTCCAGACGAGCTGTCTAAAGGCTAACCGGAAGATTGGCCACTCTAACCAGGTTCATATCTCGATACTCGAAAAAATGTCATCACTTCTTCTTACTCCTAAAGAAGAAGAAGAATTTTGAATGGAGTCTAGAATGTCAACATGCATTAAAAGGCCTGAAACGTTATTTATCAAGCCCCTCGCTACTATAAACTTTAAGGGAAGGTGAACAACTGCTAATATACTTATCAATCTCATAGGTAGTGGTAAGTGTCGTTCTAGTTCAGGATGACGAAGGTACGCAATTTTCTATCAATTATGTTAGAAAAATTTTGTCAGGAGCGTAGCCTCGTTATCCTCACCTCGAGGTCATAGAGATCAAATGTGATTCCCAGCTGGTAGTAAACCAAGTATATGAGATTTTCGACACAAAGGAGGAACGCATGCAACAATATGTGATTAAAATTTAAAATTTGGTTGCACGATTCAAGGAGTGGTCGATCACACTGAATTGGTCAATTTGGGGTCATCCACGGAGATGAAAGGATCTGACTCTGGTACTATAGTTCATCTTATGCATTCGGTACCGGGTGTGGACGACTATTGTGAAGTAAATACAACAAACTTAGTCTGGACTGGAGGAACGATTTCATCAGTTATCTTCGGCATGGCAAGCTGTCCAAGGACCCGAAGTCATCCCGGGCACTACGCACCGAAGCGGCTTGCTACAGCCTCCTGGGTGGACAATTATATAGGATATCATTTCAAGGCCAGTTAGCTCGATGTTTGGGAGCCTCGGAAGTGTACTACGTAATGAGAGAGGTCCATGAAGGAATTTGTGGGAACTACTCCGGCGCAAATAATTGGTTAGGGCAGGATACTACTAGCCCCAAATAGAACAAGACGCAAAGGCACTCATTCAGAAATGCGACAAGTGTTAGCGACATGCACAGTTGGTGCATCAACCGGCAAAACTCTTGCATTCGATACTATCCCATGGTCATTCATAAAATGGGGGATGGATATAATTGGGCCGCTGCGCGGGTCCTGGAAAGGTAAGATTCCTTTTAATTTTAACCAATTACTTCACTAAATAAACTGAAGCATGTCCTTACCAGAAGATAGGTGATAAGTATAATTATTCATGTATTTTTATATGTAAATAAATAAATAATATTTAAAAAAACAAAAAAATAAAGCATGAATAATTTATATTTACTCTCCCATAAGTACTAACAAATCTTGCAGGGAAGAATTATTTATAAATTATAGGAGAGTAAATATAAATTATTCATGTTGGACGATGATACTTTGCTGGTGCATCAACAAACCAAAGGAAGAGCCATGTCATTATTGATACAACACTAGATCCTGTTGTCGCGATAATGAAGAAAAAAATATGTAACAATTAGCATCACGACGATAACATTTATTGTTGCGACAATAAGAAGAAAAGATAAACTAATTAGCGTCGCGACGACTACTATTACTATCGCAACAGAAGAATAGTTTTCGTGCAATTTTCTCCTACAAATAGGGTCTATCTATGTAATGCAAAGACATGATAGAATAAGTCAATCTATTAATTGGATTCTCTAGCTTAGATTTTGGCAGTTAATATTTCTTTCACTTTTAGGAAGGATTATGTTTCTTTATCTTCTTAGTAGTAATTTTATCTATTCAATAATTGAGTAAACTACTCCAGTTGGAATACTTGAAAAATCTTGCGAAGTTATTATAATATATATTCAATTTTATATGCTCTTGTCCGAGAAGCTGTCCAAATCTCCATTTTTTAGTACCAAAGTAATAAGGTGTTGATTATTTAATATTGCCTAATCTAACTATTCTATTTTATAACTACCGTTGTGCTAATTTTATATTCGGAAGAAGCAAAATAAGTTGCAGCGAATAGCTATAAATAAAATAGTCATTAGAGAAATTAATATAATCACAACTACTTACAAGTGTCTTTAGTATTACTTATTTCAATCTTTATCCGAAAAAGAAAGTGATTTGATTAAGTCTATTGATCTAACGAGATCTAATCGAAAGAGGTTTTGGTTATCATTGTACAACTTAGGCAAGAAAATATTTTTGTTCTTATCATCACTAATTGTAAAATATTTAATTATACAAATCGGAATAGGTGTTTTTAAATAGTTACTTTAAAGTGAAAAAATATAATTGTATTAGGAATAGATATTTTTTTCCGAGAAATAAGTATTAGAGTTTGAATCATATTATATTAATCCTATCAAGTGGCTTCAAAGATTCCCAACACTTTCTTATTATTTATACTCAATCAGTTCTTTGCCTTTAAAAATCTTTAAACTTTTACTCACTCATAAATCCGATTCTCCTGAATAGTAATGAAGATAATCTAAATCCGTAGAATAGATGTTCCAATCTTTGTGGGACGATATCTTAAACTGTATTATAATTTGACAAAGCACGAGCAAGAATTCCTATGCGCATTGGCCTCGTCAAATTTTTGGCGTCGTTGCCGGGGATTGGTAATTATCTACTTCAGATTAATTATCCTCTTACTAATTCGGAAAACCATTTTTTTCCTAATGCTTATTTTATTTTCTTTCTTATTCTCAGAAATTTCAGCTAGTTTATGACTCGCTCTTCTTCTATAGAGTTACTTGAATACGATCCTAAAATTGAAAGATCTTTATGATTGCGCAGGAAAGGACGAACTTTAACTTCTCATAGCACAACTAGAAAAGATATGGAACAAGAAGAAGGACTTCTCAATAATCCACCACCAATAATTCCACCAATTCCTGAAAACCAATTTAATGAAGTAGCACCACGTTCAGCTAGTATGATTCTGAGGTATTATGCTAAACCTGATCAATTTAATTGTGAATCAAGTGTTAGAAGGTCTCCCGTGACAGCTTACAATTTTGAAATCAGGACTGGTTTGATCCAAACAATTCAATAATCTTGTCTGTTCATTGGAGATCCCAGTGAAGACTCACATAGTCATTTGATTGATTTTCTTGATCTTGTTGAAACAACTAAGTATAATGGGTATCACCAGATGCAATTAGGCTAAAGATTTTTCCTTTTCACCTGAAAGGTGAAGCTAAAGCTTGGTTGCGTAGCTTGCCTAGAGGATCCATCACAACATGGGATCAGATGACTCAGAAATTTCTATCACAAAGGAGGAACGCATGCAACGTAGAAGCGAATGAATTGGCCAATTTGGGGTCATCCACTCACACAGTAAAAATCGGAGAATAAAAGTTCTCAGAATTTCATATGAAGGCGCTGAAGCAATACAATAAAACAGGGAATACCAAATATATAACTATGTTGCGGCGTGCAACCTGATCCCACCATTTAACATCAATATCACAATTCACCCTTATTTCACCATAATAATCCACCTTTATTTCACCTGTTGCGGCGTGCAACCCGATTCCATCGTACAATAAGCATCAATATCATAACAATAAACATAATATGTTGCAACGTGCAACACGATCCCACCATATAATATCAATATCGTATTTCACCTTTATTTCACCATAATAATCCACCCTAATTTCACTTGTTGCGGCATGCAACCCGATCCCATTGTATAATTACAATATGAATATTCTCCCTATTCCACCACCTCTCTTATTTCACTTGTTGCGGTTTGCAACCTGATCCCCTATACAATAATATAAATCAACAACAATAATTCAACAACTCAATTACAATAATTTCTACAACCAATATTATGAGTACACGACAATAAGGGAACCTCGTAAAAATCAAAGGAATACAACAACCTTTACAAGAAAACAAGACATGTAAGGCACGTGATAACTACAAAGGTATTCACAGCAACTTGGACACGTAGCAGATATGCACATAGTCATAGAATAACTCAACAGTTAAGAGGTAACAAGATAATAATGAAAGCAATGACTACAACTAAGGCATATAAGGGCCAAACAACAAATAAGAGGCAACTAAGGAATAACCACATCATATAGAGCATGTAGGAGTAGTCTAACAACGAGATACCACATATTATGACAATTTAATCAAAAGCATGGAAAGAGACTAGACAATCTAAACCGGTCAATACCACATATAGACTGTGTACCCACTCGTCACCTTGCGTATACGTCTTTCACATAACGAGATAACACAATTAACTCAATTCCTAAGGGGTGGTTTCCCCCACACAAAGTTAGACAAGACACTTACCTCAATTCGGCAAATTCAATACTCAATTTAGCTTTTCCTTTACCAATTCACCAACGCTCGACTCAATCTCGCCAAAAATGACTTAACTACACCAAACGATGCAAGAGAAAACAATTTCAATCAACAAAGCTATGATACTTGTACAATTTGTGAAAAGTCAACAAAAGTCAACTCCCCGGGCCCGTACCTCGAAACCCGATAAAATTTATAAAACCCGAACACCCATTCCGATACGAGTTTAGCAATACCAAAATTATCAAATTCTGATATCAATTCGTCCTTCAAATCATGATTTTTACATTTTGAAAGATTTCATAAATTTTCTCCAAATTTCCAACTTAATTCACTAATTAGATGATGAAAATAGCAATGGATTCATGAAATATGATAAGATTCGGGTAGACAACACTTATCCTAATGATTTGCTTGAAAAACACATGAAATATCTCCCAAAACTGAGGTCTACAACTCCCAAAATGATAAAAATGGCTAACCTTCGAAATGAAGTTCTTATATTTTTCCCAGATGACTATGCATCACGAATGCGGAGACAGGGTCGCGTTAGCGAAGAAGAAAAGAATGCGGCTGCCAAGAAGGCCCTTCACAAACGCGAGTGAAGGGATGCGAACGCGATGAACAATGGACAGGAACTTACGCGAACGCGGGATGAATAACGCGAACGCGAAGAAGAAATAACCAACAACCCCCAGCTTCTAATTTCCACTATGCGAACGCGAGGGAGCAGATGCGAACGCGAAGAAGAAGAAAGCAGACTTTCGTGATCACGAACGAGGTCATGGGAATTGCCTCAAATTACTCTATGGACCTTCAAATCCAAATCGGGACGCACGCCTAAGTTCAAAATCACCATATGAAGCTGTTGACATCATCCAAAACTCATTTCGGAGCCGTTTATACAAAAAAGTCAAATTCCGGTCAAATTCTTACTGCTTATGCTTCCAAAACTAGATTCCTTCTTCCAATTCGACTCTGAATCATCTGGTAACTGAATTCAACCATACACACAAGTCGATACACATAATATGAAGTTGTTCAATACCTTACGCCGCCGAACGTAGTTTAAATTCTCAAAACGACTGGTCGGGTCGTTACATCCTCCCCCACTTAAACATACGTTCGTCCTTGAACGTGCCAAGAGTCGTGCCAAAGCCATCAAACCACTACCTGAGCTCACCATACATACACTCGGGGGTGATTCCCCATCACCCAAACCTATGTAGGCCCGACAACGCAACTTAACTGAAGACCTTATTTCATCCTTAGTCCATAACTTAGGACAGAACCCAACCCTCAACATCTGAAAATCATCATAAGATCCGAATCTCGCATCATCACGCTGTACAAACCTGAATAAGCTGAATCGAGCCGCAATTTCAACCCAGAGCATAATCACATGTTGTTCCACACAATTCAAATGCCCGCAAAAGTACCATCTAACTATCATAGTTGCCTAATAACAATCTGGATGCCGACGATATGCTTCACATCGAATAAAACCTCATTCTGGACGTCCAGGATGCTGACCAGGATACAATAAACATACAGAAACCCACAACCACCTATGAATTCAAGGAGCTCTCCCGTCCCTCAAGAGCCATTGCCCAAATCTGAGCAGAAATAACATCATCTTTCCAACCGTTCCTCACCCCAAAATGATAGTGCGAATATCAGGTCTAAGAATCTCTTCTCAGCCAATACTAGCAGCCCAGCTAACAACTCATCACGGAACCACACAGATTCACACATAACACGGTCTGTACACCTAACAAGCAATAACCCAGGCATGTAGCAAAATAGAAGGAAAGCAAGGTACGAGGATTATCTAACAAGTGCAACAGATATAATGACAACATACAGTTTCATCAACTTATCGCACAGAGGGAAAGCAAAGCACAATATAGACACAAGGAAAGGGTATCCCACATAACATCAGCTGCGGCGTGCAGCTCGCTCCCAAATACTCATCAAGCCAAAGTGCTCGGTTTCACTAATCACATGAATATTGATGTCAAGCACATCAGAGTGCACAAGTATAACTATGGGAAAAATGAATAGAAATAATAAAACATGGAAGAAATCAAGCACAACTAAGGTGCAATGAGCAAATCAACATCGCGAGGGCTATCTTGCCCACATCGCCATAAGGCCTTAACGGAATTACATCACGCGTGGAGAATAATCAACAACCTCTCTTCCTAACCCAACATAAGAGAGTAGCACATAACATAGACCAGAAGCTCAAATAATATCCGTTATGCCCGGTAACATAGCAGTGATAACAACCTCACAAGAGAACCCAAACTTGACCCGATATAAAATACATATTCTCGTCGAGCTTTCAAATAACCCCCAACCCAAATCCTGATCATTCCCAAATAGGTAAATATCCCTCCACAAGTTCATAGAAACCTACCGACAATTTATGCCATTAGTTATCCCATTCTCAATATTTCTTCACAATCCGCAAACAAGATATAGTCCGGAGGACATCCATCCCCCAACCTCAGAAATAATATAGTTTCCATACCCGATCTCAACTACGCTACCATAATTTCTAATACATCACTCACACCTCATCATCTTATTAAAGCACCCATGTAGATTTACCGGCCACGTAACAAAACATGAACCTCAAAAGCCTCAAAACCCAGAAATCTCCATGCCACTAGCCACGTACCCGCAAACCAAAACTCAAGGTTCCTTCCCAAAATGTACGCTATTCACATATGATATCCAATAATGCTAACATTATATTAACTTCTGATACCCATCGAGGAGTAAACCATAATGCACTACATATTTCTTATGCCCAGCAGATAACCGACCCAAGTTGTGGCCGAAACCATCTAGAACTCTTTGAGACCCGCCCGCAGGAAACTAAGCCATCAGGACCGCATCTCCCCAACTCAACCAAGTCACACGAACTATCCAACCCAAAAGTACTACCACAGATGTCGGTAGAGGATTACCATTCAAAAAGGACCAATTACTTCCATTCTTATGCTGACCCATCACCACAGAGCTGACCTATTTCTTCGAATACTCCTCGTATTTCTTTTGGGGTAACACTTCCTCCTGTCGGTACGCAATAATCCCAACCAAAACCCAATGTAGAAAATCCTAACACGAACCACGCTTCCCAATAGATCTTAAACCATTGTATTCCCTCTTAAGCACCCCATAATGCTGAAACCAAGATGCCCGCGCTGAATAGACCTCCTGTGAATCTGAAGTTGTTTCTCCGACTACCTTTGATACTGAATGTAGATACATTAATAATGCAGAAACACTGCAAGCCCCAACATCATCCCATGTCAGATCCCAGATCTCAATCATATGTAAAGTTCGGGGAACCTTCCAATACCCTGTATATATACATATCTTCGGGCAAAACTGATGTAACACCTGACGTTGATGTCCGAGTGCCGCTAGTGGACTCCCCCACTTGGCGCGAAGCCATAGAAAACCACATCTGATGATCCATAAAACTATTCTTCACAGCTCGTACAACACCAATCACAAGGTACTCCAAGTCATCTACCAAGCGCACGTCCATCCTCGTGACTGTCAAACTCATCCCCTTCCGTACCTTGAATGATAAAATGTACCTTCCAGTAGAAATCCCATACAAACCACATAGTCCCCAATACCACCAACTATCCTCAATCATTCCACCTCGTGACCCTACCACCATCGCGACCACTAGTCAACCAATTAAACCTTCCCAAGCTCATACTAATCAACCAGATACCAGAACCCGTTGCACCCCCATGTGAACAACTAAAGAGTCTCTCAGTACCTATCCATTCTTAGTTTAGACGACACGTTGAGACAATGCTTGAGCATCCCCGCCTCCCTCGTAGCCCATCCACAACATCACGAACTGTTGGCGCATAGCTAATATCGAGTGCACAATATGATACACGAGTGGATGCAAAAAGGACATAAGATATATGCTTCGATCTGAATCAACGTCGCACGATAAGGAATGAAAGAGGTAAAATTTCTTAATAGTTTCCGTATCCTCTCGAATATAAGTACAAACATCTTCGTACTGATCCGCAAGACTCAACTAAACCTGCTTATGACTCGCAACACCTATGAACCTAGAGCTCTGATATCAACTTGTCACGACCCAATTTTTCCTCCGTTGGGTATAGTGATGGCACCTAGTCTTAGGGACTAGGTAAGCCTAACATATGCTGAGTATCAATAATGAATAGCATCTAACAGTTGTAGAAATTGAACTCTATATAAAACTATAATTCCAAAACCGGTAGTATAAGTCATAAGCCTTTTTAGGAGTAGTTATACATAAAAAATACATCACTATTCCGGAATAAAAGGAAACAATGGAATTAAATACAATAAAAGATCACTTCAGAGCCTGCGAACGTCCAGCAGGTACACCTTGAAGTCTCCAACCTCACCAAGTGTGAACCTCAAGACCAACTCGATTCGAAGTACCTGGTTCTGCACAAAAAGATGTGCCGAAGTGCAGTATGAGTACACCACAATTGTACCCAGTAAGTATCAAGCCTAACCTCAGTAAAATAGTGACTAGGCCAGGTCAAGACACTACCGTATATATATATGACCTGCGGGATATTACTTAAATCTAACAAGAAAGGACTACCAAAGTAATATTAATAGCATAAGGATACCAAATTGCAAACTTTAGTAACAATAAGAATAAAACACGAATGGCAACGAGGATTAACCAAGTAATTAAACAACAACATAGTAAGGATACAGAAAGATAAAAGTGCTCAAGTAAGGAAAACGATGTCAACTTAACCAATCCAATCATTCCTAATACACGATTGCACTAATTCCAATTCTCGACAATCTCATACCATAAATCAAAATTTCCAACCTTTAGCACACATCTTTCCATATCCCTTTGCACGACAAGAATCCATGTGCTACTTGGTAAATAATATTCGTGTCAAATGCTAACTAAGATGTTCAAGGAGTTCCATTTATACGTCATAAGGAAATTTACAGTTTCTGGACCAAATAGGAAATCAACGAGAAAGATGAATTTATTTTAGAAATCATTTGAGTGAAAAGAGTAACATTTTAAAATAAGGATGTAACATAAGCTATTTCATTTAATATAGAATTTATCAAATTAAAATGTGACAACAATTTCTTTGTAAGTAAAATAAAAACCTCAGACGGATTAAGAAGATTAAACATGGGAAACAATTGAAATAAAATATAACGATTATTAGAAACAGTAGATATTGAAAATGACTCAGCCAGTCCTAACTTTAAGTCACACAAGGTAGCATGATATTAGTCCTTTCATCTTAAAGCACTATATTACCAATGACTCAGCAGGGCAGGAAGTAATGACTCAACATAGAAAATGCACTTAGAAAACCAATTCACCAGAATAATAGTGTTAGGAAAAGAGCTCAGAAAATGACACGACAAAGCAGTAATGTCAAATATAATAACTAAATTCTCAAAAGACAGTAAAAATCGGAGAATACAAATTTTCAGAATTTCATACGAAGGTGCTGAAGCCAATACAATAAAATAGGGAATACCAAATATACAACTATGTTGCGGCGTGCAACCCGATCCCACTATATAATATCAATATCATAATTCACCCTTATTTCACCATAATAATCAACCCTTATTTCACCTGTTACGGCGTGCAACCCAATCCCACCGTACAATAAACATCAATATCATAACAATAAACATAATATGTTGCAGCGCGCAATCCGATCCCACCATATAATATCAATATCGTATTACACCCATATTTCACCATAATAATCCACCCTAATTTTACCTGTTGTGGCGTGCAACCCGATCCCACCATATAATTACAATATGAATATCCTCCCTTATTCCACCACCTCCTTTATTTCACCTGTTGCGGCGTGCAACCCGATCCCCCGTATAATAATATAAATCAACAATTCAATAACTCAATTACAAGAATTTCTACAATCAAGAGTATGAGTACACATCAATAATGAAACCCCGTAAAAATCAAAGGAATACAACAACCTTTACAAGAAAATAAGACATGTAAGGCACGCGATAACTATGCAGGTATTCAGTGCAACTTTGACACGTAGCAGGTATGCATATAGCCATAGAATAACTCAGCAGTTAAGAGGTAACAAGATAATAATGAAAGCAATGACTACAACCAAGGCATATAAGGGCCAAACAACAAATAAGAGGCAACTAAGGACTAACAACAACATATAGAGCATGTAGGAGTAGTCTAACACCGAGATACCACACATTATGACAATCTAATCAAAAGCATGGAAAGAGACTAGACAATCTAAACCGGCTAATACCACATATAGACTGTGTACCCACTCGTCACCTTGCGTACACGTCCTTCACATAACAAGATAATACAATTAAATCAATTCCTAAGGGGTGGTTTCCCCTACACAAAGTTAGACAAGATACTTACCTCAATTAGGCCAAGGTCCGAGGTACGAATTTGTATCGGAATTTGATAATTTTGGTATTGCTAAACTCGTATCGGAATGAGTGTTCGAGTTTTATAAATTTTGTCAGGTTCCGAGGTGCGGGCCCATGGAGTTAACTTTTGTTGACTTTTATCGGGTTCCGAGGTCCGAGCGTACTATTCAGATCTTGGAGGATATTCTACGCGCCTGTATTATTGACTTTGGAGGTTCTTCGGATCAGTTCTTGTCGTTAGTGGAGTTTGCCTACAATAATAGCTACCAGTCGAGCATTCATATGGCTCCCTACGAGGCATTATATGGTAGATGGTGTAGATCGCCAGTTGGATAGTTTGAGCCGGGAGAGGCTCGGTTATTGGGTACAGACTTAGTTCATGAGGCCTTGGACAAGGTCAAGATTATACGGGATCGACTTTGTACAGCTCAGTGCAGGAAAAAGAGTTATGCCGACCGTAAAGTTCGATATGTGGCATTCATGGTCGGAGAGAGGGTATTACTTCGGGTATCACCCATGAAGGGTGTTATGAGGTTCGGGAAGAAGGGAAAGTTGAGCCCTAGGTATATCAGGCCATTTGAGATTCTCGAGAGAATGAGGGAGGTAGCTTATAAACTTGCGTTGCCTCCAAGGTTATCCTCAGTTCATCTGGTATTCCATGTGTCTATGCTCCAGAAATATCATGGTGACCCGTCCCATGTATTAGATTTCAGCTCTGTCCAATTGGAAAAGGATTTGACTTATGAGGAGGAGCCAGTAGTCATTTTAGACAAGCATGTTCGTTAGTTGAGGTCAAAGAGTTACCCATCAGTTCGAGTGCAGTGGAGAGTTCAGCCTGTTGAGGCCTCTACTTGGGAGTCCGAGTTGGACATGCGGAGTAGATACCCACGCTTGTTCGCCAGTTCATGTACTTTTTTATTTTCGTTCAAGGACGAATATTTATTTTAGAGGTGGAGATTGTGATGACCCAATGTGTCATCTTATGATTTATGACGCCATTCCAGGGCCTTATGAATATTAATTTTATTCATCTCGATTTGCATGCACAATCCGGACGTGAATCCGGAAAGCCTCTATGCGAAAATATAAGAAATAATAATTTCTAGAGTCAAAATTTGATTTTAGTTGGCTTTGGTCAACATTGAGTAAACGAACCCGGACCCATGTTCTGATGGTCCCGGGAGGTCCACAATAAAATATGGGACTTGGGCGTATGCCCGAATTTGAATTCCGAGGTCCCTAGCTTTAGAAATGAATTTTTGAAAAAAATTGTTATACTGAATTTTAAAGGAAATAATGAAATGAATTACTAATTGAATCGTTGGTATCGGGCCTGTATTTTGGTTCCAGATCCCGGTACAAGTTTGTTATAATGTTTTAGTTCTATTGTGAAATTTGGTGGAAATCGGAGTTCATTTGACGTGATTCGGACGTCCGATTGAGAAAATAGTGAATTTGAAGTGCTCTTGAGAAAATCATGACTTTCGATGTTAAATTCGTAGTTTAGGTGTTATTTTTGTGATTCGATCACACGAGCAAGTTTGTATGATGTTTTTAGACTTGCGTGCATGTTTGGTTTGGAGCCCCGAGGGCTCTGGTGCGTTTTGGATAGGCTACGGGGTGTTTTGGACTCATAAACTTCTGTTGTCATAACTGCTACTGGTGCACTGACTCGTTCCTCTTCGCGATCGCGAAGAGTAAATCACTGGGGTCGCGAAGCATCTCCCACGATCGCGAAGAGTAAATGCACTGGGGGTCGTTTTGTTCTTCACGAACGCGAACGCGAACGCGAAGCACTGGCGGGAGTACCCTTCGCGAACGCGGTCGGACTTACGCGAACGCGATGTGTTAATGGACCTGGGGGGAGGGAGTCCATTTCTTCTACGCGAACACGACCACCTGGTCGCGAACGCGATGACCAAAGGCCGCAAAGCATCGCGAAAACGAGCCTACCTACGCGAACACGAAGGCCATTGGGCTGTAACACTCTGCGATCGCGACAGACCCATCGCGAACGCGATGAAGGTCTGCCCAGCGATTAAAAATAGAGCAGTAACACGGGAATAAGCTGTTATTTCATATTTTCAAAACCAAGAAGACCTAGAGGCGATTTTCAATATGCAAGTTCTTCCCTAAAGTGTTGGTAAACAATTCTAAACTATTTTCTTTTGATTACTCATTTTTTTTCATCACTTTTCAATCAAAAATCAAGGGTTTTCATGGTAGAAATTGGAGGTTTGGGTAGAATTTTAGGGAATTTTGTAAAATTGGAATTTACACCTCGAATTGCGGTCGGATTTCAAAACTAATTACATATTCGGGCTCTGGGGTGAATGGGTAAACGGAATTTGGTTCGAACCCCGAGTTTGGACCAAGCGGGTCGGGGTCAATTTTTTAACTTTTTTTGGAAAACTTAGGAAACCCATAATTTTGCATTAAAGTTAGTTCCTTTAGCACTAATTAATAATATTGAACTAATTATGATTAGATACGAGTGGGTTAGAGGTGAATTCGAAAGGAAAAGTTGTAATTGAGCAGTGAGTGGCCTGCGAGATTGAGGTAAGTGTTTGGTCTAACTTTTACTTGAGGGATTAGGAATCCCCGACTTAAATGCTATGTAAAATTATATGTATGTGGTGTATAGGTGAGGTGATGAGTACCTATGCGCCACCAAATTATCTGTTTAGCATGTTCCTTTCCCTGTTTCCAATTTATTATATTCCTATCTTAATTGTTTCATGACTATTGATGCTTCCATGTCTACTTGTTTTTCTCTACTTGTTTTGTTAAATATATTGTTTCACTTATTTGAAAGTATTAATTGTTCCTTAGTTTCATTGTGGTACATTAATGGTTGAGCTGGTAGTCAGTGTTTCATGATACATTCCGATTGGTTTCGTTGTGTAGTAATAATTGGTGAAGTTTCTTAATTGTACAGCTTTCCATATACATTAGTGGAGATATAAATATTGTGATGGATTTTGATCAAAATTGTGAAACCCTTATTATAAATGGTGAGATGTGATTGTCTGGTGGGAGCGGGTTGCACGCCGCAACAAGGAGTAATAAGGGTGGACATGTGGGATCGGGTTGCACGGCACAATAGGAGAAATAAGGGTGATATATATGTTGAGGAGTAATAAGGGTGTACAGGTGGGATCGGGTTGCACGCCGCAACTTGGAGTAATAAGGATGAATATTCATGTTGTTACTGGTTATATGATGGAAACTGGAATACCCACTATTTTATTTGTTGTTCTTCGTATTCTGCTCTTACCGTTATTTAAATTGTAACATGAAAATTCATGTAAGGATTGGTTATAGCTGAGATATGGAAAGATAGTTGGGTTATTTATTTATTTACTGCAATTTACTATTTCATTTAGTTTAGTATTTCCTTGTTGCTTTTTCAACATTGTATACATGTTATATTATAAATTCCCCGTCGTAGCCTCATCACTACCTCGTCGAGGTTAGGCTCGGCACTTACCAGTACATGGGGTCGGTTGTACTGATACTGCACTTTGCACTTCTTGTGCAGATCCAGGTTCCGATCAGAGTTAATTTTGAGTAGTAGCTGAATATTCGCACGGAGACGCGAGGTAGATCTGCTGGCATCCGCAGATTCCTGGAGTCTTCTCCATATTATTTATCTACTGTTTAATTTAATTCAAACAGATATATATTTTCTTTCAGCCAAATACTTGAAGTATTTTTTAGTAGTTCGTGAATTGTGATTCCAAACCCTAGGTATCTAGATATTAGCATTAGTTTCGTGATATAATTTTATTACTTCTTACGTTATTTTGGTATCATTTATTGGATAGTATTAGTCTTCTCATATGTTTTTAATTGTTTTAAATGTGGAACTCTCTGATGTTGGCTTGCCTAGCAAGAATATCGTTAGGCGCCATCACGGTCCCGACAGTGGAAAATTTGGGTCGTGACAAGTTGGTATCAGAGCACTAGGTTGCCTAGGTCTCACAATTAACGGACAAGCTTAATAGAGTCTGAGGGATCGGTACGGAGACGTCTGTACTTATCTCTCAGAGGCTATAAAGTTAGGAACAAGTTCACTTCATTTCTACTCTGTCGTGTGATTCTTGTTATCCCAAATACTAATTAAACTCTTCTATTCTCTCGCAGATGACGAAAACACATACCTCTTCTTCCGCTAACCATCAATCGGATCCTCCAGCAGCAGCAGCTCCTACAAGGGGCAGAGGCCGAGGCAGGACTCAGCCCAGTGCTAAGGCAGCAGCTCTAGCTGCGGAGCCCCAGATAGAGCTTGATGAGGGGGATCTACCTCAGACCGTTCCGGTGGGACCAACTCAGGTCCTAGAGGGGTTTATTGCTACCCCGGTGCTTCAGGATGCCTTGATCCGACTAGTGGGCCTTATGGAGAGTGTAGCCCAGACTGGCTCGTTCTCCATGGCAGCTGCAGTATCTCAAGCTGGAGGAGGGGTTCGGACTCCTGCTACCCACACTCCTGAGCAGATTACTCCTCAGGTTCAGACCCCAGCAGCCAATCTAGTTGGGGTAGTTCATCCAGTTGTTGCAGCACCGCCCGTTGCTAGGACAACTATGTCCTCCGATGCTTTATGGAGATTAGACAGGTTTATCAAGGTTTTCCCTGTTCATTTCAGCGGTGCCACTTCAGAGGACCCCCAGGAATACCTTGATAGTTGTCATGAGGTTCTTTGGAACATGGGTATTTTGGAGACCAATGGGGTCGATTTTGTTGCTTTTCAGATGACCGGTTCTGCCAAGAAATGGTGGAGGGATTATCTACTGACTAGACCAGCTGGGTCACCAGCTCTAATTTGGGATCAGTTTTCACATCTCTTCTTGGAGAAGTTCCTGCACTACTAGAGAGGAGCGTCGTCGTCAGTTTGAGCGTCTTCAGCAGGGCAGCATGACTGTTACCCAGTATGAGACTCGCTTTGTGGTTTTAGCTCGTCATGCTACTCTTTTGCTACCCATAAAGAAATAAAGGGTTAGGAGATTTATTGAGGTCTTGCTCAGCCGATCGATTGTAGATGGCTAAGGATACAGGGAGTGAGATATCTTTCCAGGATGCTGCCAATGTGGTCAGATGCGTTGAGGTGGTTCTCGGATTAGGAGGTCAGGGTTCAGACAAGTGACCTTGCCATTTCGGTGGATTCAGTGGTGCCTCATCTGGAGGTGGGGTTTCTTTCAGTAGAGGTCATTCTTCCAGGCCATTTCATTCAGCACTTCAGGCATCTAATTGTACCTCAGGTGGTTGTGGTTCTTATATGCCTCCTTCTACTCAACCAGCCTATAGTACACCACCAGCTCCTATCAGAGCACCCCCTCTTAAGAGTTATTATCGTGGTCAGCCGGTTCGTTAGGGTCAGTCTCAGTTTTCACAGTCACAATATCAGGATGGATGCTTTGAGTGTGGTTATTATGGGCATATTCGGAGAGCTTGTCCGAGATTGTCGGGTAGTCAGCCTCAGTATCAGGTTTCTCGTGCTATAGTTCCAGCACCAGCTTCCGCACCACCTGCCCAGCCAGCCATGGGTAGGGGTCAGGTAGCCAGAGGTAGGGGCCAGATTGTTAGAGGTGGAGGCCAGCCCGCTAGAGGTGGAGGTCCGCTTGTCATAGGTCATCCTAGAGACGTGGTTCAGGGTGGTGGGCCCCATCCCCGATTGTATGCATTTCCAGCCAGACCTGAGGCGGAGTCTTCCGATGTTGTTATCACAGATACCATTTCAGTTTGCAATAGAGATGCTTCAGTTCTGTTTGATCCTGGGTCTACTTACTCTTATGTATCATCTTATTTTTCTTCATATTTGGTTGTGCCCCGTGATTCCTTGAGTGACCCTATTTATGTGTCTACACCCGTGGGGGATGCTATTATTGTAGATCGTGTATATCGCTCGTGTGTGGTTGTTATTGAGGGTCTTGAAACCAGTGTGGACCTTTTGCTTCTTGACATGGTTGATTTCGATGTCATATTGGGCATGGATTGGTTGTTGCCTTATTATGCCATCTTGGACTGTCACTCCAAGACATTTACATTAGCTTTGTCGAGGTAGCCCCGATTATAGTGGAAAGGGACTCTTGGTCATTCTTCTAGCAGGGTTATTTCTTATACGAAGGCTCGTCGCATGGTCGAGAAGGGATGTTTGGCTTATTTGGCCCATGTTCGTGATTCTAGTGCTGAGGCTTCTTCTATAGATTCGGTGCCTATTGTTCATGAGTTTCCCGAGGTGTTTTCTGCAGACCTGCCGGGGGTGCCACCCGGCAGGGATATTGATTTTTGCATTGATGTGGCTCCGGGCACTCAGCCCATTTCTATTCCTCCATACCGGATGGCCCCACCAGAGTTGAAAGAATTGAAAGAACAGTTGCAAGACTTGCTTGATTAAGGCTTCATTAGACCTAGTGTCTCGCCTTGGGGTGCACCGGTTTTGTTCGTGAATAAGAATGATGGATCAATGAGAATGTGTATAGATTACTGGCAGTTGAATAAAGTCACTATCAAGAATAAGTATCCATTCACGGTGTGCCCGTGTCTATCATTTCTGATCGAGGTACACAGTTTACCTTGCTCTTTTGGAGGCACTTGAGCACAATATTCCATCCCTAGATAGACGGGCAGTCCGAGCGTACTATTTAGGTTTTGGAGGATATTCTACGCGCCTGTATTATTGACTTTGGAGGTTCTTCAGATCAGTTCTTGTCGTTACCGGAGTTTGCCTACAATAATAGCTACCAGTCGAGCATTTATATGGATCCCTACGAGGCATTATATGGTAGACGGTGTAGATCGCCAGTTGGATGGTTTGAGTCGGGAGAGGCTTGGTTATTGGGTATAGACTTAGTTCATGAGGCCTTGGACAAGGTCAAGATTATACAGGATCGACTTCGTACAGCTCAGTCCAGGCAAAAGAGTTATGCCGACCGTAAAGTTCGTGATGTGGCATTCATAGTCGGAGACAGGGTATTACTTCGGGTATCACCCATGAAGGGTGTTAGGAGGTTCGGGAAGAAGGGCAAGTTGGGCCCTAAATATATCGGGTCATTTGAGATTCTCGAGAGAGTGGGGGAGGTAGCTTATAGACTTGCGTTGCCTCAAGGGTTATCCTCAGTTCATCCGGTATTCCATGTGTCTATGCTCTGAAAATATCACGGTGACCCGTCCCATGTATTAGATTTCAGCTCTGTCCAATTAGACAAGGATTTGACTTATGAGGAGGAGCCAGTAGCTATTTAGACCGGCAGGTTCGTCGGTTGAGGTCAAAGAGTTACCCATCAGTTCGAGTGCAGTGGAGAGGTCAGCATGTTGAGGCTGCTACTTGGGATTCCGAGTCGGACATGCAGAGTAGATACCCACACTTGTTCGCCAGTTCAGGTACTTTTCTATGTTCGTTAGAGGACGAATGTTTGTTCTAGAGGTGGAGATTGTGATGACTGAACGGGTCATCTTATGATTTAAGACACCATTCCGGGCACATTAGCCTTAAAAATATTAATTTTATTCACCTCGATTTGTGTGCACAGTCCGAGCATGAATTCAGAAAGCCTCAATGCGAAAATATAAGAAATAATAATTTTTAGAGTTAAAATTTGATTTTAGTTGGCTTTAGTCAACATTTTGAGTAAACGGACCCGGATCTGTGTTCCGATGGTCCCAGGAGGTCTGCAGTAAAATATGGGACTTAGGCGTATGCCCGAAATTGAATTCTGAGGTCCCTAGCTTTAGAAATGATTTTTTGATGAAAATTGTTATACTAGATTTTAAAGGAAATAAAGAAATGAATTAATATTTGAACTCATTGGTATCAGGCTCGCATTTTGGTTCCCGAGCCCGGTACATGTTTTTATAATATTTAAGTCCTATCTGTGAAATTTGGTGGAAATCGGAGTTTATTTGACGTGATTCGGACGTCCGGTTGAGAAAATAGTGAATTTGAAGTGTTCTTGAGAAAATCATGGGTTTTTATGTTAAATTCGTAGGTTTAGGTGTTGTTTTTTTTATTTGATCACACGAGCAAGTCCGTATGATATTTTTAGACTTGCGTGCATGTTTGGTTTGGCACCCCGAAGGATCGGGTGAGTTTTGGATAGGTTACAAGGTGTTTCGGACTTATAAACTTCTGATGTCATAACTACTACTGGTGTACTGACGTGTTCCTCTTCGCGATCGTGAAACATCTCCCGCGATCGCGAAGAGTAAATGCACTAGGGGTTGTTTTGTTCTACACTAACGCGGAGCACTGGGGGGAGTACCCTTCACGAACGCGATCTGACTTACACGAACGCGATGTGTTAATGGACCTGGGGGTAGGGGAGTCTGTTTCTTCTATGCGAACGCGAACACCTGGTCATGAACGCGATGACCAAAGGCCGCAAAGCATCAGGAACGCGAGCCTACATACGCGAACAAGAAGGCCATTGGTCTGTAACACTCCGCGATCGCGACAGGCCCATCGCGAACGCGATGAAGGCCTGCCCAGCGATTAAAAACAGAACAGTAACACGGGAATAAGCCGTTATTTCATATTTTCAAAACCAAGAAGACCTAGAGGCGATTTTCAATATACAAGTTCTTCCCCAAAAGTGTTGGTAAACGATTCTAAACTATTTTCTTTCGATTATTCATTATTTTTTCATCACTTTTCAATCAGTAATCAAGGGTTTTCATGGTAGAAAGTGGAGGTTTGGGTAAAATTAGGGAATTTTGTAAAATTGGAATTTAGACCTCGAATTAGGGTCGTATTTCAAAAACATATTCGGGCTCGGGGGTGAAAGGGTAAATAGAATTTAGACCGAACCCCGAGTTTGGACCAAGCGGGTCGGGGTCGGTTTTTAACTTTTTTGGGGGAAAACTTAGGATAATCATAATTTTGCATTAAATTTAGTTCCGTTAGCACTAATTAATGATATTGAACTAATTATGATTAGAAACTATTGGGTTGGAGGTGAATTCGAAAGGAAAAAGTTGTAATTGAGCAGTGAATGGCCTGCGAGATTGAGGTAAGTGTTTGGTCTAACTTTGACTTGAGGGATTCGGAATCCCCGACTTAAATGCTATATGAAATTATATGTGTGTGGTGTATAGGTGAGGTGATGAGTACCTATGCGCCACCAAATTATCTGTTTAGCATGTTCCCATGTCACGACCCAAATCGATGGGCCGGGACAGGCACCTACCTTACTCAATCGAGAACCAACATAACATATCTTTTCATATCATACTATCATAGATCATTGAGCCGGAGAGACTGCCGTGAAATAGGTAGAATACTACATGTAGTACCAACTTATACATAATACATATGGGCCTCTAAGTAAAAAATAACCACTCGTACACTTAACATAGGTCGACAAGAACATACAATCTTTTACGTACATGACATCTGTTTACAAGCCTCTAAGGATACATAATTGTCATAAAGATTGGGACAGAGCCTCGCCATACCAAACAATACACATCTAAATCATACTGACCAACCAAGCAACTCCGGAGCAAATGGGGTGCACCAACATCTTCTGCTGAATTGATCGCCTACTTGGAGGACTCTCGACCTGTCTATCGGAACCTACGGGCATGAAACTCAGCGTCCCCAGGCAAAAGGAACATCAGTACGAATCATGTACCGAGTATGTAAGGCACATAAATAAGTACATAACAGACATGGAAGAAATATAGAGTACCTGACTCAACCTGTAAGTCTGGATAATTATGTAAATCATGAAATAATTAGTGTCATGTATATGAGTATGAATGTCATGCCGTGCATAGGTACATGTTTTATAACATCATCAGGCCTCTGAGGGCATCCCATCTTTTCATCTCGGCCACTGTGGGAAAAATCATCAACGTATACCAGCTGATCAAATGGTGGTGCGTATATAACGCCATAACCTTTCCCATATCCCATATACATATATATATATATATATATATATATATATACATATATATACGCGTATATAACGCCATCTGGTCATGGGTCAATGTGCATGTATAAATGCATGAATTGCATATGAAATACGTTAATAAAATCTCTCGGTTCGTCATAAGACCATTATGCCTCTGATTAACATCATGAAATAAACTTCACCAACTTACGTATCTTTGAGACCCATGAACATATGATAAAATAATAAGACATATGAGAATTCAAGAACATAGACATTTCTAATACTTCTATGAATAGATTCATTTATGGAATTTGTGAATTTGCTCTTTTCATTCGTGTCATATAGATCATACCAAAAGAAAGAAGGGGTGGCCTTAACATACCTGCCGATTCTCTTGACAATTCTTCTAACACACGTCTTTTGTGATAAAACACGTTACAACGGATCGAAGTAGGAAAATATCCGTATGATATTCTTGAGAAAGACTATATCGGGATCCCTTAGAATTGCAAATCTTGTTACTATTACGTCGTATAACTTCGCATGAAGTTGAAGATCGTTACTTGGTAGATGTAAAAAATTTCCATATTTTTGTGAATCTGATCACAATTTTGTATAGCTTTCCTTGCTGAAATAGTAATGTTTCAATTCTTATCTTTATGAATTGTTCAAGATTCTTACATCATGTTACTTATCAAAATAAAGCGACCAAGAATGGCTTTCCTTAGCTTTTCAATACAAGAATTTTATACATGTAAACATAGTATCTCATGCTTTATGACTCATTATGCCATTAGTGCCACTTTGGCTTAGATTGATGCCAAGTGGAAGCCCCAAAAATATCTTTATCCATTTAATGATAATTACCCCCAATTAATTAGGTAATGTCTCATTACCCGATAATTAACCAATTACCCGCATAATTAAGAAATATCTCAACTTACTTAAAAATCTACTCGCTTTTAACATACCTTGTACACCTTACTATCATGGTCATGTAGTACCTTGTATAGCACTAGTCCATAAATATCGGGTATTAATGCTCGGCCCGTATTTTATCCCAATATGCCAAACTTGGACGAAAAATTTATTTTCTTTGACTTGCTTCCCCTCTCACCATCGCGAATTTACTCATCATTTGTTTAAAAATAGCATAATCCTTATAATCTATAAATATTCATTTTCCTTGGACTAAAGTCAATTACCTTACGACAAATTCAACGTACAATACTACATGGTGAAACATCATCATAATTTAATACTGTGAAGCGTAGCATTATTGTAATATCGACGTAATATTGCGGGGCGTAACATCATTCCCCCCTTTGGAACATTTGTGCTCGAATGTTGACTGATGCTCTTATCATTCTCATAACCCACAGGTCTTGTGAATACTTTAGTACTCGTCTTGCCATCTAGGCGAGTGTTCTGTGAATGAATCCCAAAGGCCAGGGCGTTCCCCCCTTTAAGCCTCTTTCTCACACCACGATTTATAGTCGGAATCCTTCAAATCTCGTAACTGTTGCTACCTTCTATCATGTAGCCTTAACAACCCTAACTTATGTGCGCCTGACTCTTCTCTTCTCCTCCAGCTTTTAGCCAATCTCTAGGCTTCACTTTGTGAATATAGACAAAATTATGTCAAGATGTCCCTCTGGGCGTCATGAGCTTTACTACATCTAAGTAGGCCATATTATACCAAAATTCTTACTTCGATTTGTCGTTACCGAGGTCTGCTAGCGAATTCCAGGTTACTCTCGTTGCTTATCCTATATGCATAAAGCTAAATCCTTTAACTCTT
This sequence comes from Nicotiana paniculata, assembly GCA_005239505.1. Classification (NCBI taxonomy): domain Eukaryota; kingdom Viridiplantae; phylum Streptophyta; class Magnoliopsida; order Solanales; family Solanaceae; genus Nicotiana; species Nicotiana paniculata. The sequence continues at coordinate 39,334 of ML354278.1, forward strand.
CTTCATTACTATTCATCTTATGACTGATGGATCAATATCATCTCGTACTTTGTAATTTTTACCCATCCATTGTTGATTCGCCTCATTATTGATCTACAATCATCCATTAATAACTTGAATTTCTTACGTAATATATTGCCACTAGTGCTTATATTAATTGCATCATGGAATATCTGAAGTGATTTTTTTGATCCACCTGGGTGATACGATATTATACTTCTATAGCCGTATTTCATAGCATTCCAATGTGACTCGCCCTACGTGGGTATTTTAATCCTATCCAGTTCATGAAATCCCTTTCTTTTTTTCGCTAGACCATTACTCAATCGAAGGCCCAAACATCGTCCTTTATCTATCATAATCACACCCCCCATTCTACAGCATTCCATCTCTTCTAAATGTTATTAGTATTAGACTCATTTGAGTTCATTCAGGTTATAGTGAGCTTTGTATAACTTAGAGAAACTGTTTGCTCTTCTTGTTTTCACGGGCTTAATCCTAAGGACTTTTCCATTTTTGTTACATCCTTACTCGTCCTTTCTTATCCTTACTCATGTCTTCTAGAACCTTGTCGCTTCACCATACAATAGCTTGCGACCTACACATATCTATTTATATTACTTGCAACTTTTCAACTTGGTTACATCATAGATTTTCTTATGTCTTTCTGGAATATCAAGCGAGACATCATATTGTCTCTAACTCTTCTTTATTATCTTAATCAAGCTTCTTGATACCTAGATCATAGGCTGGAGGATATGCTACTGACGATGCCGCTATTATTCCTAAATATTGAATCCCCGCACTTCTGGCCTTTTATCCGAAGTAAGGACTATTCACAACCTTCTGCATTTGAGTATCTCGTATGTTGTTAACCTTTACCTTACTTACCTTAAAATCTTGCATCACATCTTGCATCTCTTTCATAACCTCCCTTTCTGATCATGCTCAACTATGTCTTATAGAAGACTAAGCGGGCGTTGCAAATATAATCCGGGGTATTACGTCCGAAGTCGATCCCACAAGGAATTTACGTATCAATTGAGTCTATAAAATACTAAATTGTTACTTAATCACTTTTCTCAAGACTTTTGAATATCAATTTGATGTTTACTAAGTCTAATAAAAAAATAATAAATTAGCAATTAACTCATAATATAATGTAAACAATGATAATAAAGGGTCTACGGTTATGGTTTCCCCCGTTGGTGAATTCTTCCTTGGATATGTCTTATATTTAATTGGCTATCTCTCTCAATCATGAACACTCTACCTATCATAAATCTCTCTCAAGTAATTATGATAATTTACTAGATGCACTCTTTCAAGTTACACTAGCTAGATCGCAATACAGTTCACTTTAGATTGCACCCGAGGTATCGTTATCTCTAATCTAACCTCTAAACCCTCGGTTATGACTTTCGTCTATACTCCGGGAGTGGTGTTGTTCAATCAACTACCTAAATATGTACTCTCTCTCAAGTAAATACATAATAAATAGGCACAGCTAATTGATGGACATTTCAATCAACTATAATAAGAACGTAGTTGAACAAAAAGAGATTAATCAACAAAAATATATTAACATCACAATGAATTCATCCCCAACGGGTTCTACCAAACCCTAGACTAAAGAATTTAGCTACTCATGTTATTGATAATTAAAACTAAAATAAATTGCGTAATTGAAATACAAAGTAATGAATACTAGATGTAGAAATCAATGTTTGTCACTTCTATGGTGTTTTCTTGTTGAATCCT
>MDKI01173052.1:0-30414 GCA_005239505.1 Nicotiana paniculata
TTATTTTAATATATATAAATAAATACTAGCCCTAGGCACTGCCTAGTGGATTGCCAAAAAAAAGAAAGAATTGGGTACCACAACTTCACGGACTGTTTATGATTTACTACAAATAAAGGTCTGAATAAACAAAGCCCTACTGTCTCGGAAATACGAAAAGACAGAAAAAGAAGTAAGATAGGAGGTGACGCCAAGGCCTGCGAATGCCTACAGGACTACCTCAGTGTCGCCTGGTGGACTGAAGGAAGCCTCCTCGATCAGTGTCCACTGGGTCCGGTACCGGGATCTGCACAACATAAAGAAGTGCAGGTGTAGCATCAGTACAACCGACCCCATGTACTGAGTAAGTACCGAGCCTAACCTCGGCGAAGTAGTGACGAGGCTAGGACACGACAAACAATATCACCTGTGCAGTTTAAATAAAATATAACAGGAAATAACCACAAGAAATAAACAGTAAGTACAATAACGGGGAAAACATGCTGGGGAAAAGGGATAGCAATTACTAAAATGATGGAACGAAGAAACAGTCTAAATATCCAAAAATAATAACGGGAATTAACAACACGAAATAAACAAGTGAAAAGAAACGGCACGACATGTCCCCTCGTGCATATTTTTTAGTATAAACGGCACGGAATATCCCCTCGTGCATAACAATATAAAATATGGCACGAAATATCCTCTCGTGCATAAGCAACATAAACATGGAACAGAATGTCCCCTCGTGCATAAAACATCACAATCACGGCACAGAATGTCCCCTCGTGCATATATATATATCATCAACACGGCACAGAATGTCCCCTCGTGCATAATAATCATAAACACAGCACAAAATGTCCCCTCGTGCATAATAATCATAAACACAGCACGGAATGTCCCCTCATGCATAAACAACATAAATATGGCACGAAATGTCCCCTCGTGCATAACAACATAAAATATGGCACGGAATGTCCCCTTGTGCATAACAACGTAAAAACAACAGTTGGCATGAAAATCAACAATAAGAAACCTTAAATGCACGGAATAATCAACAAGAATAATACCGTCCCGGTAAAGGGAAACAACTATAACCAATCCTACACAAGTGTGTAATCCAGCATAAAACCCTCAACCGATCAACTACTCAACAATACCCATAACTAAGAGTTTCCACCAAATCAATAGCTATCAAAATGATATTAAACCAATAAACACTGTAAAAGCCAATAAATATCATATAATTACAAATATCCGACTCACGGTCATGCTTGATCACAACATATAGGTACTCGTCACCTCACCTATACATTGAACATGGAATAAACACGTAGCAATTAGGACTCAATACCTACTCCCTCAAGCTAAGGTTATGCCAAACACTTACCTCGACTCCGAAGATCAAAATCAAGCCTCAAGCACCGCTTTTCCTTTCGAACCTGACTCCAAATCAATCGTATCTAGACATAATCGACTCAATAACATCAGTAAATGCTAAACAATTCAATTCCAATGCTTAATTATAGAATTTCCAACATTCTTCCCAAAATTCCAAAAATCGACCCCGGGCCCGCTTAGTCCAAACACGAGGTTCGAATCACAATTTCTACCTTTGATTTCATGTTTTTAGGCCTAGAATCTAATAGATGTTGATGAAAAATGGAAGAAAACAATGTTAGAATCACTTACCTAAAAAGTTATGGTGGAAGAACTCTTCAAAAATCACCTATGGGGTTTGGAGAAGAAGAGGGTTGAGAAAAATGGCTAATTCCCGTAATGGATTATGTTTTTGGGCATTTAAAATCACTGGACAAAAATACTCTCCGTGTTCGCGGAGGTTTAGATAACCAGGCCCATGCGTTCGCGGTTGAGGGGTCGTGTTCGCACAGGGTAATTGATACCCAGTCCCCAGGTCCCCCCCCCTAAGCCTATGCGTTCACACCTCTTCTTGTGCGTTCGCGTAGAGTACCCTTCTAGTGATCCGCCTTCGCACCTAATAGGGTGCGTTCGCACAGAACAACCCCACCCCCTCCCATGAGAGTGCTGTGCGTCGCATTTATACCCGTGCGTTCGCATAGCATAAAAGGTCAGACACCAGATGACAACATTAGACATCAGATTTTTCACCACTTTTGCACTCTGACACTTACCCGAAACTCACCCGAGCCCTCAGGACTCAAAACCAAATATACACACAACCTCAAAAACATCTTACGGACTTATTCAAGTAATCAAAACACCAAAATACATCATAAACATCGAATTAAACCTCAAAATCAATGAAATTCCTTTAAACTTCCAAAACTTCTAATTTTCCATTTTTGATCTGAATCACGTCAAACTAAGTCCGTTTCCCACCAAATTTCACATTAGACATCAGATTTTTCACCACTTTTGCACTCCAACACTTACCCGAAACTCACCCGAGCCCTCGGGACTCAAAAACAAATATACACACAACCTCAAAAACATCTTACAGACTTATTCAAGTAATCAAAACACCAAAATACATCATAAACATCGAATTAAACCTCAAAATCAATGAAATTCCTTTAAACTTCCAAAACTTCTAATTTTCCATTTTTGATCTGAATCACGTCAAACTAAGTCCGTTTCCCACCAAATTTCACATTAGACATCAGATTTTTCACCACTTTTGCACTCCAACACTTACCCGAAACTCACCCGAGCCCTCGGGACTCAAAAACAAATATACACACAACCTCAAAAACATCTTACAGACTTATTCAAGTAATCAAAACACCAAAATACATCATAAACATCGAATTAAACCTCAAAATCAATGAAATTCCTTTAAACTTCCAAAACTTCTAATTTTCCATTTTTGATCTGAATCACGTCAAACTAAGTCCGTTTCCCACCAAATTTCACAGATAACACATATAAGACAAATTGAACCTGTTCCGGGCTCCGGAACCATAATACGGGCCCGGTATCACAGGTTTCACATCAAATCTCATTTTTCAAAAACCTTATATATTTTTAGAAAACAATTTTCTTCAAAATTTCATTCCTCGGACTTGGGACCTTGGAATTTGATTCCGGGCATACACCCAAGTCCCATATTTTCCTACGGACCCTCCGGGACTGTCAAATCACGGGTCCGGGTCCGTTTATAAAAATGTTGACCAAAGTCAACTTTATTCAAATATTTATTATAAAATCATCATTTTATCAATTTTCCACATAACGGTTTCACGGCTACGCGCCCGGGCTGCGCACGCACATTGAGGTGAGATAAAATGAGGCTTTCGTGGCCTCGTAATATTGATTTAGCTAAAATTACACAGGATGACCTTTTGGGTCCTCACAATCTCCACCTATAAAACAAACGTTCGTCCTCGAACAAACATAGAAGGGTACCTAAATCGGGGAAAAAATGGGGATATCGGCTCCGCATATCGGACTCGGACTCCCAGGTAGCTACCTCGACAGGCTGACCTCTCCACTGAACACGAACCGAAGGATAACTCTTCGATCTCAACTGACGAACCTGCCGAGCTAATATGGCTACCGACTCCTCCTCATAAGTCAAATCCTTTTCCAACTTGACACCGCTAAAGTCAAGCATATGAGATGGATCGACAATGTACCTCCGAAGCATAGATAAGTGAAACACCGGATGCACGGCTAATAAACTAGGTGGCAAAGCAAGTCTGTAGGCCACCTCTCCTACCTTATCCAGAATCTCAAATGGACCAATGTACCTAGGGCTCAACTTGCGCTTCTTCCCGAACCTCATCACGCCCTTCATGGGCGTCACTCGAAGAAATACCTGGTCTCCAATCATAAATGCCAAATCACGAACTCTGCGATCCGCATAACTCTTCTGCCTGGACTGGGCTGTACGAAGTCTATCCTGAATAATCTTCACTTTATCCAAGGCATCCTGGACTAACTCTGAACTCAACAATCTAGCCTCTCCCGGCTCGAACCACCCAACTGGTGACCGAAACCGCCTACCATACAACGCCTCATAAGGAACCATCTGAATGCTCGACTAGTAACTGTTGTTATACGCAAACTCAGCTAAAGGAAAAAACTGGTCCCATGAACCTCCAAAGTCAATGACACATGCTCGCAACATATCCTCCAAAATCTGAATAGTCCGCTCAGACTGTCCGTCCGTCTGAGGATGAAAGGCTGTGCTCAAATCAACCCGTGTGCCCAACTCACGCTGAAATATCCTTCAGAAATGGGACGTAAACTGAGTACCTCGGTCGGAAATAATGGACATGGGCACACCATGCAATCGAACAATCTTCCTCATGTAGATTTTTGCTAACTTTTCAACCGAATACGAGACTGATATAGGAATGAAGTGTGCTGACTTGGTCATCCTTTCCATAATGACCCACACCGCATCAAACATCCTCTGAGTCTGTGGGAGTCCAACTACGAAATCCATGGTAATACGCTCCCACTTCCACTCGGGAAGCTCAATCTACTGCATCAAACCACCGGGTCTCTGGTGCTCGTACTTAACCTGCTGACAGTTCAAGCACCGAACTGCATATGCTACAATATCCTTCTTCATCCTCCGCCACCAATAATGCTGCCGCAAGTCCTGGTACATCTTTGCGGAACCCGGATGAATGGAATACCGGGAACTATGGGCCTCCTGCAATATCAACTCCCGAATGCCATCAACATCAGGTACACAAAGATGACCCTGCATCCTCAAAACTCCCTCATCATCAACTGTGACCTGCTTGGCACCTCTGTGCCGGACCGTATCTCTAAGAACACATAAATGACGATCATCATACTGCCTGGCCGGATAAGATCATACAATGATGAACGGGCCATAGTATGGGCCAAAACACTGCCAGTGTCAGAAACCTCCAATCTCATGAACCGTTGGCCAAAGCCTGAACATCCAAAGCAAGCGGTCGCTCTCCGACTGATATATAAGCAAGACTACCTATGCTGGCTGACTTCCGACTCAAAGCATCGGCCGCCATATTGGCCTTCCCTAGATGATATAAGATGGTAATGTCATAATCCTTCAACAACTCTAACCATCTCCTCTGCCTCATATTCAACTCTTTCTACTTGAACAGATACTGCAAACTCTTATGATCTGTGAACACCTCACAGGACACACCATACAGATAATGCCTCCAGATCTTCAACGCATGAACAATAACTGCTAACTCCAAATCGTGAACTGGATAGTTCTTCTCATGAACCTTCAACTGACGAGAAGAATAGGCTATAACCTTGCCATCCTGCATCAACACTACACCAAGTCCCACCCGTGAAGCATCACAATACACAGTATAAGGCCCTGAACCCGTGGGAAAAACTAACACCGGTGCCATGGTCAAGGCTGTCTTGAGCTTCTGAAAGCTCGCCTCACACTCATCTGACCACCTGAACGGGGCACCCTTCTGAGTCAACTTGGTCAACGGGGCTGCAATAGATGAAAATCCCTCCACAAACCGGCGATAATTACCTGCTAAGCCCAAGAAACTCCGAATCTCTGTAGCTGAAGTGCGCCTAGGCCAATCTCTGACTGCTGAAATCTTCTTGGGATCCACCTGAATACCCTCTGATTATACCACATGGCCTAGAAATGCAACTGAACTCAACCAGAACTCATACTTGGAAAATTTGTCATACAACTGACTATCCTTCAGAGTTTGGAGGACGACTCGAAGTGCTGCTCATGATCCTCTCGGCTACGGGAGTAAATCAAAATATCATCAATGAAAACAATCATGAATGAGTCCAAATAGGGCCTGAAAACTTGGTTCATCAACTCCATAAAAGCAGCGGGGGCATTTGTCAACCCAAATGACATCACCAAGAACTCATAATGCCCATACCGAGTGAGAAAGGTTGTCTTAGGGACATCAGACGCCCTAATCCTCAGATGATGGCAACCAGATCTCAAGTCAATCTTGGAAAACACTGTAGCACCCTGAAGTTGGTCAAATAAATCATCAATCCTCGGCAAAGGATACTTATTCTTAATAGTAACCTTGTTCAACTGCCGCTAGTCAATACACATCCTCATCGAGCCATATTTCTTATTAACAAACAACACTGGGGCACTCCAAGGAGAAACACTAGGCCTGATGAAGCCTTTATCCAACAAATCCTGCAACTGATCCTTCAACTCCTTCAACTCTGGCGGGGCCATACGATACGGCAGGGTAGAAATGGGATGAGTGCCCGGAGCCACCTCAATACAAAAGTCAATATCCCTTTCGGGTGGCATACCCGGCAGGTCCATAGGGAATACCTCTGAAAACTCACTAACCACGGGCACAGACTCCATAGAAGGAATCTCAGCACTAGAATCACGAACATAGGCCAAATATGCCAAACAACCCTTCTCGACCATGCGCCGAGCCTTCATATATGAGATAACTCTACCGGAAGAATGACTAGGATTCCCTCTCCACTCCAAACGAGGTACTCCTGGCAAGGCCAAGGTCACTGTCTTGGCATGACAGTCCAGAATAGCATGGTAGGGAGATAGCCAATCCATCCCCAAAATAACATCAAAGTCGACCATATCAAGAAGCAAGAGATCTACCTGAGTCTCCAGACCACCAATAACCACTACGCATGAATGGTAGACTCGATCTACCACAATAGAATCACCCACCCGTGTAGACACATATACAGAAGTACTCAAGGAATCACGGGGCATACTCAGATAAGGGGCAAAATATGAAGACACATAGGAGAATGTAGAACCCGGATCAAATAAAACCGAAGCATTTTTGCTGCAAACTTAAAACATACCTGTAATGACTGCATCAGAGGCCTCAGCCTCAGGCCTGGCAGGAATAGCATAGCATCAGGGTGGAGCCCCTCCAACCTAAACATTTCTGGGTCTACCCACTGCGGGCTGACCTCTACCTCTCATAGCCTTCCCTCCACCTCTAATGGACTGACCTCCATCTCTGGAAACTCGACCTCCACCCCTAGATGGCTGAGGGGGAGGGGGTGCACCTGGTGCGGGAATCATAGCACGGGAACCCTGATACTGAGAACCACCAGAACCTCGGGGGAAAAACCTGGAAATGTGCCCCATACCACCGCAAGTGTAGCAAGATCTCTGCTACTGCAAATGCTGGCCCTGAAACTGTCGCTGTCGACCAGAATAACCACCCTAGAAGATTTGAAGTGGTGGTGCACTGATAGGAGCTGATGGTGCACTGCGGGATACCTGAAGTGCCGACTGGAATGGTCTAAGAGGATGACCTCTGCCAAAGAAATCTCTGACTCCAGATGAGGCACCACTGAATCGACCAAAATGACGAGGTCTCTTGTCAGACCCCTGACCACTGCCCTGTGATAAGACCATCTCAATACGCCTGGCCACATTGGCCGACTCCTGGAATGAAATATCAGTACATTTCTCTCTGGCCATCTGGAGTCTAATAGGCTGAGCTAGCCCCTCAATAAACCTCCTCACCCTCTCCCGATCTGTGGGGAGTATCATGATAGGATGTCGGGCCAAAGTGATAAACCGGGTCTCATACTGGGTAACTGTCATAGAGTCCTGCTGGAGGCGCTCAAACTTCCTCCAAAGATCCTCTCTCTGGGTAACTGGTAGAAACTTCTCCAAGAACAACTCGCAGAATTGAGCCCAAGACAACGCTGAAGATCCAACTGGCCTGGTCAAGCAAAAATCCCTCCACCAAGTCTTGGCGGTACCAGAAAGACGGAATGTAGCAAAATCGACCCCATTGGTATCCACAATCCCCATGTTCCGAAGAACCTCATAGCAACTGTTCAAGTAATCCTGGGGATCCTCTGATGGTGCACCAGTAAATGTAGTAGGAAATAACTTGGTGAATCGATCCAATCTCCACAAAGCATCGACAGACATAGCTGCTCCCTCAACTGCCGGTGCCACAATCCCTGGCTGAGCTACTCCAACTGTCTGAGGTGCTGGAGTCTGGAACTGAGGAGCTAGTTGCTCTAGCGTGCGGGTTGTAGGAGTCTTGGTCCCTCCCCCAGCCTGAGAGATGGATGGTGCAGTAGGAAGGAGACCGGCCTAAGCCACGCTCTCCATAAGGCCCACTAAGCGGACCAGAGCGTCCTGAAGAACCGGGCTTGGCAATGAACCCCTCTGGGACCTGAGCTGGTCCGACAGGAACTGCCCGGGTGGGAATCTCCTCAGCAACCTCCACCTTAGGATCCTCTACTGGGGCTGCTACTCTGGGTTGAGCCCTGGCTCTGCCTCGGCCTCTGGCACGGCCTCGACCTGTAGTAGGAGCTGCAACGGGAGGATCGGGCTGACGATCGGTAGATGAGGAAACACGCGTTCTCTCCATCTACGAGAGAATAAAATAGAAACTCAGTTAGCATTTAGAACTCAGATCGCACGACAGAGAAGAAAAGATGTGAAGTTATTTCCTAACTTTGCAGCCTCTAGGGATAAGTACAGACGTCTCCGTATCGATCCCTCAGACTCTACCAAGTTTGACCGTGAATTGTGAGACCTAAGCAACCTTGGGCTCTGATACCAACTTGTCACGATCCGAAATCCCACCGTCGGGACCGTGATGGCGTCTAACGTTGAACCCGCTAGACAAGCCAACGTTACTGGTTATTCTAATTTATTCCTTTGTTATTTAGCGTTTAAAAAGTGATATACAAGAACAAATAGAAATAAGAAATGCGAAAAAGGTGAAGTCTAACAGCTTAATTAAACAATATTACAAAAAAAAATCCTTAATGACAACCCCCAGAATTGGGTACCACAACTTCACGGACTGTCTATGATTTATGGCAAATAAAGGTCTGAATAAACAAAGTTCTACTGTCTCGGAAATACGAAAAGACAAAAAAACAAGTAAGATAGGAGGTGACGCCAAGGCCTGCGAACGCCTGCAGGACTACCTCAGTGTCGCCTGGTGGACTGAAGGAAGCCTCCTCGATCAGTGTCCACTGGGTCCGGTACCGGGATCTGCACAACATAAAGAAGTGTAGGTGTAGCATCAGTACAACCGACCCCATGTACTGAGTAAGTGCCGAGCCTAACCTCGACGAAGTGGTGACGAGGCTAGGACACGATAAACAATATCACTTGTGCAGTTTAAATAAAATATAACAGGAAATAACCACAAGAAATAAACAGTAAGTACAATAACGGGGAAAACATGCTGGGGAAAAGGGATAGCAATTACTGAAATGATGGAACGAAGCAACAGTTTAAATATCCAAATAATAACAGGAATTAATTACACGAAATAAACAAGTGAAAAGAAACGACACGACATGTCCCCTCGTGCATATTTTTTAGTATAAACGGCACAGAATGTCCCCTCGTGCATAACAATATAAAATATGGCACGGAAAGTCCCCTCGTGCATAAACGACATAAACATCGCACGGAATGTCCCCTCGTGCATAAAATATCACAATCACGGCACGGAATGTCCCCTTGTGCATATATATATATATATATATATATATATATATCATCAACACGGCACAAAATGTCCCCTCGTGCATAATAATCATAAACACTACACGGAATGTCCCCTCGTGCATAAACAAAATAAACATGGCACGAAATGTCCCCTTATGCATAACAACATAAAATATGGCACGGAATGTCCCCTCGTGCATAACAACATAAAAATAACAGTTGGCATGAAAATCAACAATAAGAAACCTTAAATGCACGGAATAATCAACAAGAATAATACCGTCCCGGTAAGGGACACAACTATAACCAATCCTACATAAGTGTGTAATCCAACATAAAGTCCTCAACCGATCAACTACTCAACAATACCCATAACTAAGAATTTCCACCAAATGAATAGCTATAAAATTGATATTAAACCCATAAACACAATAAACGCCAATAACTATCATATAATTGCAAATATCCGACTCATGGTCATGCTTGACAACAACATATAGGTACTCAGCATCTCACCTATACATTGAACATGGAATAAACACGTAGCAATTAGGATTCAATACCTACTCCCTCAAGCTAAGGTTAGGCCAAACACTTACCTCGACTCCGAAGATCAAAATCAAGCCTCAAGCACCGCTTTTATTTTCGAACCCGACTCCAAATCAATCGTATCTAGACATAATCGACTCAATAACATCAATAAATGCTAAACAATTCAATTCCAATGCTTAATTATAGAATTTCCAACATTCTTCCCAAAATTCCAAAAATCGACCCCGGGCCCGCTTGGTCCAAACACGAGGTTCGGACCAAAACCCGATCACCCATTCCCCCACGAGCCCTAATATACAATCTGTTTTGGAATCCCACCCCAAAACGAGGTCAACTTCCCAAATATTCAAAAAGCCCTAACTCTACCCAAAATCCCAATTTCTACCTTTGATTTCATGTTTTTAGGCCTAGAATCTAATAGATGTTGATGAAAAATGGAAGAAAACAATGTTAGAATCACTTACCTAAGAGGTTATGGTGGAAAAATTCTTCATAAATCGCCTATGGGGTTTGGAGAAGAAGAGGGTTGAGAAAAATGGCTAATTCCCGTAATGGATTCTGTTTTTGGGCATTTAAAATCACTGGACGAAAATACTCTCCGCATTCGCGGGCTCCAGGCCGCGTTCGTGGAGGTTTAGATAACCAGGCCCTGCTTTTGCGGTTGAGGGCCCGCGTTCACACAGGGTAATTGATACCCAACCCCCAAGTCTCCCCCCTAAGCCTATGCGTTCGTACCTCTTCTCGTGCATTCGCGTAGAGTACCCTTCTAGTGCTCCGCGTTCACACCTGATAGGGTGCGTTCGCACAGAACAACCCCACCCCCTCCCATGACAGTGATGTGCGTTCACACTTATTCATGTGCGTTCGTATAGCATAAAAGGTCAGACACCAGATGACAGCATTAGACATCAAATTTTTCACCACTTTTGCACTCCGACACCTACCCGAAACTCACCCGAGCCCTCGAGGCTCAAAACCAAATATACACACAACCTCAAAAAATCCTACGGACTTATTCAAGTAATCAAAACACCAAAATACATCATACACATCGAATTAAACCTCAAAATCAATGAAATTCTTTTAAACTTCCAAAACTTCTAAATTTTCCATTTTTGATCTGGATCAAGTCAAACTAAGTCCGTTTCCTACCAAATTTCACAGATAATACATATAAGACATATTGTACCTATTCCGGGCTCCAGAACCATAATACGGGCCCGGTATCACAGGTTTCACATCAAATCTCATTTTTCAAAAACCTTTATATTTTCAGAAAATAATTTTCTTCAAAATTTCATTCCTTGGACTTGGGACCTCGGAATTTGATTCCGGGAATATGCCCAAGTCCCATATTTTCCTACAGACCCTCCGGGACCATCAAATCACGGGTCCGGGTCCATTTATCAAAAATTTTGACCAAAGTCAACTTTATTCAAATACTTATTATAAAATCATCATTTTATCAATTTTTCACATAACGACTTCCCGGCTACGCGCCCCGGCTATGCATGCACATCGAGGTGAGATAAAAGGAGGCTTTCATGGCCTCGAAACACATATTTAGCTAAAAATACACGGGATGACCTTTTGGGTCATCACAGCTAACCGCCAGGTTTGGCTCAACATTTTCTTCGTCAGAATTGAGGACGTGGTAGTCAACTTCGACGGATTCTTTGAAGCTTGGAATCGCACTCGTAAGCTCCTTACTCTCTCGTACATAGATACTTGGTTCATTTTTCTTAGTTGTAGATTCTAACCCTCATCCCTTTTTTATGCAACCAAGACCTCGCTCCTCCTTTGGTCGATGACATTTCTGTTTGGGTCGGTCAGCTCCTCTCTCATATCGTGGGAATTCTTGAGTGGCTGGGCTTCTTCAAGAGGTTTGGGCGGACTCCCCCCTCGATTGGTAAGTTACTCTTGTCTTTGTCTTGTTGGTAATTTCTCTTTTGTGGTCGTTTTCGCTAACTCTGTTATCACTTTGTGCTTCCCTTAATTTTAGCTAATAGGTCCTTGAGGAGGTCGAGAGATCCCGCACCTGCATTCTGTAAGAAGAAAGTTCCCGCCTCTTCGGCTCCTGTCCCTTCTAATACCGTGGCTGATTATGGTTACTCCTCGGTCCTGCCTGTGGAGACTTCGGCAATGGAAGTCTCCATTGCCAAAGGAAGTCTCCACTGCTAAAGGGCCGACCACTAAGGCTTCTGACACTTCGCAACAAGAGGGGCCATCTACTTCTTCGCTGGCTGATGATACTTCTTCACCGGCTGATGGGACAGGCAAAGACATAGCCGAAGATAGTAATGAGACGAGTTCAGACATTGATGTTTCAGAACTGAGGATGATGGAGGAAGGGTTTACCCAACTCGAGGTGAGGCTGGAGGGTTCTACGCGGACCATTGTGATCCCCATGGATCGTGATCTATTGAAGAATACAAAGAATGTAGTTCCTTCCCTCGGCCTTTTTGCTCCGACGCGGAGGGCAAAACCCTCAAAGAACTGGACGATGTTACCTTGTCGAGGAGCATAGCCGGCCTTGCTCTCAAGGTGAGTATTTTAGAGCTTAATTTTTTCTGTCTACTATGTTATTGTTTTTTGTTTAGTGCTTTGACTTTTTTAGCGGGGGCGTTCTCATTTTCGCTTTCCTTATTTTTCTTTCTTTATATAACTACAGACCATGATCTTGGAGATTGAAAGCGCTAGAAGTGAGGAGAAGCGTAAGGCAATATTTATGAGGTTGCAACGCAAATATTTTGAGTACCTTGTAGAATACTAGGAATTTCGTAGACGGTTTGGTGAGGACGGTAATTTGCATGACCTTTATGATGAATTGAAGGATAAAGATGACGAGCTAGTGGGAGTCATCGAGAATTGCAGTTTCCTTGAGGGTACGTTGAGAGTTAAGGAGGAAGAGCTCGAAGTCAGCAGAGCTGTAGAGGTCCAATGTGGTGACCTCCAGATGCAAGTGATTGAGCTGCGCATGTAATTGAAAGAGTTTCGCCTACAAATGGAGGTCCTTCATGCCGAAGTCGCCGAGAATCACAACGATCTTGAGAAGGGGGGGTCTTCCCATTTGGTGGTTCGGAGAAAATCGGTGATGTTAGGGTTGGCAAATAGGACTCTCCGGGCCGAACGGGAGATTGACCAATCTACGGTGAAGGAAAACGAATATAGATTGGAGGAGAGGATTGGAGAGTTGGAAAACGACAACTTCCTTCTCCAAGACCGGGTGGCCGCCTTAGAAGCTGAAAAGGCTCAACTGCTTGCGCAACAGTCTTCCTCTCGCACTTCAAATTTCCCAAAGATTCGCCGGGACTTATACGAGAATTGGGTTCATGCTAAAGCTCAGTTGGACGTGTTTCGACATATGTATAAGGTGGGTGTTTAACCAAAGAATTAGATCCTTTGACCAAATCTATTTTTAGGATGAACACGGGTTTCTGATAATCCAGGAAATAATAATAAATAAAAAGGAGTAAGTAAATAGACAATAATATGATGCACATAAAAAGTAATATGTATTGTATTCGTAGTTCAGACGCCTTTACAAGTTATATTTTCTTCCCTTATATAGGGAATTTCTTAATATAACTCCTACCTCTTACAACGATCACTCATTAATGACTAATTATTACATTAATGGGACGTTACAAAGAATAACCGTAATTGTTGCATGAAGGTTGTGTAACGTGTGAGTCATTAATTAAGGATCTCTGAATCTGCCCGTAGCTCTGTCTGGATTCATTCTGGCGGTGTCTCTTTTTTATCTCAATCATGTGAGTTTCTCGTAGCTGATTTCCCCGTAGGTTTATTGAGTCGTACCTCTTTGCTTCGCACCTCTTTATTAAATCATGTCTAGATGACAGGTTTTCCTTGATCCACGTAGACGGCTGAGTCATCGGGAATTATCATACGTGTGAAAATCTTTTTAACCAATACAGATACTCCATCCACTTACCATTTATTTATCGATTAATATTTGGTAAGTGGATACGCATTTATGGCGGGAATATTTTGCCGCCGCTTTATCTCGAAACATGTATCCTTTTCTGAACAGAGGCATCACTTGTTACTTCTATTTAATGCTCAAGCCACGTGTTCCACTGGATTGGTTCAGCAGTTACTCGACGCCTTTTAGGGCTTTTTGCGGCTGCATCAGTCACGAAGTGACACCTTCAATCATGACTTTCTCATCATTGTTTTTCTCACGTTGACAGTTGTCTTCAAGTATAAATACCTCTTTTCTTTTCTTTTCTTTACTTCCATGAAAAACTTCTAACTTGTCTTTTTTATTTGTAAAGAGTTTTTGCTTTGTCTTCTTAAATATGTCTTCATCGAACCAACCTAAAGGAGTGATAAATGTGGATGATTTGACCCCTTCTTCTGCTCCGACGCTGAGCCGGAGAGGTGGTAGGATGAGGAGTTTAGGCTCTACTCCTTTAAGAGGCTCTTCTTCTTCCCAGATTTCTTCCCCTCTTTCTGCTAGGTCTTTAGTTTCTCCAAGAGCTAGGGCTTCCAGATCTTCGTCTAGGGGTAGAGAATATCATGAACCCTTAAGCGAACCACGAGTGGATGAAATCTTTCCTGCTGAGTTTACCTTCTCTAGGGATAGTCAGGTCCTTGTTGATCAGTCGTTATCCCTTGATAGTGCTGATAGGTACCATACCCTTATTACCGAAGGTTTAGTTCCCCTTGTTTGCATGGAGTGTTCTTGGAAGTCTGATTTTCCTATCATCGTTCCGAATGAGAACCAAAGAATAACGTCTTACAAGACGGGGTATTCTTACATTTATACCTACCCTTTTACTTTAGGGTTTAAACCTCCTATTGATCCAGTCATCATTGAATTCTTTCATTTCCTCAAAATCTGTTTAGGACAAGTTGGTCCTCTTGTGTGGCGGGTTGTTGCGTGTCTCAGATGTTTAGCTACTTTAGCCTCGGTTCCTTTCACCTTTAATCATCTCATTCATCTTTCTTCTCCTGCCTTATTTCGTCAAGGGATTTTTACTCTGGCTGCCAGGAGTAAAAGAGTGTTGGTAACCCCTGAAGACGATAAGGATAGAGGTTGGTACCTTCGGTACGTTTCTGCGCTCACTGCTGGTTTAGTGGGTGAAGAAAATCTTCCCTTCCCTGAGAAGTGTAATCGTGCACGTGAGTACATTTTAGCTCACATTTATTATTTTTCCTTTTTGCTTTAAGTATTTTATTAACACCGTAGCTATTTCTTCTTCTTTCAGCAATCGTGGGTACTGTTGAGAATGTCTCCGGTATCCGTGGTTGGGTAGAAAAGTTGTTGTCGATTGTTCCGTTGGAAGAAAGGTCTTGGAAGTACTTCTCCGGGAAGTACGATTGGAAAGTGAAAACTCACGGTAAGTGAAGATTTTATTTTCGTTTCTTTTTTTGCTCGAATCTCTTTCTCATTTTAACCCTTTATTTTTTATAGGGCTTCATATCCGTGGAGTGTCTGCTGTGTCTGTTTCCAAAATTTCCCTGGCTCAGGCCCAGGAAATTATTGCGGGTTCTTCTTCTTCGAAGAGGAAGGTTGGTGGGTCTAGGACCTTAGAAGAAGAAGAAGAAGAACCCGCAATAATTTCCTGGGCCTGAGCCAGGGAAATTATTGCGGGTTCTTCTTCTTCGAAGAGGAAGGTTGGTGGGTCTAGGACCTTAGAAGAAGAAGAAGAAGAAGAGGAGGAGGAGTCCTTGGTGCACAGGTCACATAGAAGGAGGGTGATTTCAGACGATGAGTCTACACCCGTGGCTGTGCTTTCCGTACCTGAAGTCATACCTTCTTCCTCCGAGGATGCTTCTCTCTCTCCTGTGCATGATTCTGTGGATCATTTGTTCCGTGAAGGCTTTGGCCCCGCTGTTAATGAAGTTCCCTTAGCTGTTTTTCCTCCTTATTTTAGAGAAGTTCCTTCATATGCTCCTATTATTTCCTCCGCTCCCTTGGCTATTACTGCTCCTGTTACTACTTTGCCCGTGGCTTCTCTAGCTCCCCTGACTTCCGTGTCCGTGGCCATCTCTGCCTGCTTCCGTGCCTTCTATTAGAGAATTAGGGTCTTCCAGCAGAGAGATGCAGTAGGTTCTAATAGAGGTTCCAGCTGGTGGGAGTCTTTTTAAGAAATCCGGATAGCCTGAGGTGTGGCTGAAGCCCTTGATATGCCCAACAGAGAGGTCCAAACTGGATAGCCATAGTTCTCTTACCTGGGCTAATAAGGTCGTGCACACATCTTTGAAGGTAAAGTGTATTCTTTTGCATTTCACTCTTGTACATGTAATTGTCGTATCTAATTGATTTCCTTTTTGTAGATCAACCTTATGGGCTTGATGCTCATGAAGAGGGTTTCTAATGCGGAGCAGGAAATAAAAGAGTGGCAGGCTCAAACGGGCAACTGGAATGGGCAATATGATAGTCTAAGGATCGACATGGAAGCCTTAGAAGAAGAAAAACGCACCTTGGAACGACATATGAGAGTCACGACAGTAGAGTTGGCAGTGGAGAAGGCTTCTTTCAACCAGGCGGACAAAGACAAGAGCATCCTTGAGTCTTCATTTGCTGAACAGTTGTCCCGTGCCTTAGAATAAGCTAGGAGTTTAAAAGCTTTACTAGAACAGTAAGAAGAGTACTCAGGCGAGCTTGTGCAGTCTATGACTCAGACCCAGGAGGATCTTCGCAATGCCTTGGACAAAATTCAATTCTCGGAGAGGTCTGTTGCACCTTAAAGGGCCGCAAAAGATACTGTTGAGGCTGGGAGGGACGGGTTGAGAGCTGAGATCATGATATGGGAGAATGATTACCAAACTCTTGAAGAGGCCGCGGTTGTCGATGTTAGTTGGGCATACATGAATTCTCGCCTTGACACATTGACGAAAATGAGTCAAGGGGGTTTCGACCTTAATGCTGAAATAGCTAAAATCAAAGAAGCCATGGAGAAGGCTCAACAAGGTCAGAATCTCTCTTCACTTGAAGGTGAGGCTCCTACTGCTCAAGTCCCCTCGTCTCCAGCTGCTCCTGCTTCCTCTGCCGGTGAAGAAGTTGATCCCCCTTCTAAAGACAATTAAGATGTTGGTTCTCCCCCTTTTTTTTATTTGATTGGTGGTTATCCCCAGCTCCATTAGGGGTAAGTTTGGATCTTTTAAAGTTCCCAACTGACAACTTAGGGTCACCTTAATGTACATACAATATATACGGCTAAGTATAAGTTTAATACTTAGTTTCTACTTAGCCGTTTTAACATATCAATGCAAAATGTGACTTTTGTTATTGAGTTTCTGTTCTACTCTTTAAGTCTTTTGCATGCTTTATTTTTTGAGGTTTTAGTTTTACCTTTGAGTTTTGCATATAGAATGCTTTAGATTACTCGCACCTTTTCGTAATAGGCACGGTGTCATATAAAATGTGTGCCTTTTTGTAGTATGCATAATTTATGAAAGAGGGCCTTTTTTATCGAAACTTAATGAAGAAGACGTCTCAACTTCATAAAGGTGTAATAATGCAATAGAATAATAGGAATTTTTCACATATTTAAGAATGTTTCTGAGGAAAGTTTTTTGTTTGAACTTTCACAACATTTTACATGTGTTTGATCGTCGTCTAAAACTCATGTTGCAACTGTTTTCTTTTAACAGATTTGATATACACTTTTATTTCATAACTGTTTTTTGTATATAACAGTTTTTTCGAGTTAATACAAGAGAGCAACTGTTTTTCGTTCGTAACAGTTTTTATTCAAGTTGGGGTTTTCACCCGTAACTGTTTTTGTTGACAACAGTTTTCAATAAGCATGAGGGAAATGCTCTTACATCCGTAACTGTTTTATTTGATAACAGTTTTTTGAAAAAGTACAAGGATTTTGATCTTTCAACCGTAACTGTTTTATTTGATAACAATTTTCTATATGAAAGATTTCGTAAATGTTTTTAGTTACAACAGTTTTGAATGAGTACAATGATGATGATCTTTTATCCCTAACTTTTTTTGGTTACAAAAATCTTTCTTTTGAATAAGTACAAAGATGCATTTCTTCCTCGTAGCTAACATTTTGCCTTTTAACCTGAACATGTTCGAAGGTTTTTTGGATTAAGATTTGTGTTTGAGTCTTTGGATCTTTCGATTTTTCTCGTATCACTTGACTTGTTGGGTAGATGGATCTTCAGGCTCGAGCTTTGACTTTTTGATAGTCTTTTGGCTTCGTGTTTGCCTTCCATACTGTATAGTCCCCCAAGTGTTTGAGCTTTGAAGAATGAAATCTCGAGCACTTGACTATTCCTTCCTTGTGGTCCTTTTCCTGAAAAGGAAAAACATATGGGACTCGAAGGTATATAGTTTTTAGATGATGACTGCTTAACCCTTTAAAACGTTCATCAGAAAGTGTAACCCTAGACCGGGAATTCAGTTACTTCCTCGCGTCTTTGCAGGTCTAATATCATCATTTGGCGATGAGTTAGCTTTATGCCTATCATCTAAAAAGGTTAGTAAAATTTTAAATGTTCAAAATAAAATCGAACGTGTGATACCTGACCGGGGGTAGTTCTCTTCCTTAGAAGTAGTACTTCTTAAAGTGGATGGCATTCCAACTTGTTGGTAGGATTATGCCATCCATAGCTTTCAGCTCGTAGGCGCCCTTACTATGCCTCGAACATTGTAGGGTCCTTCCTAGTTTGGACTTAGCTTTCCTGCGCCTTCTTCTTTCGTTGATTGAAAGACTTTTTTGAGGATGAATTCCCCAATCTTGAAGTATCTGAGATGAGCTTTACGGTTGTAATAACGCTCTATGATTTGTTTTTGAGCTGCCATCCGTATTAGTGGTGCTTCTCTCCGTGGTTCGAGCAGGTCCAGATTGGTCTTCAATTCATCGTCGTTTGCTTCCTCCATGGCTGTTGTAAACCTTATGCTTGGTTCGCCAATCTCCACAGGTATTAAGGCTTCTGAGCCATAGACAAGTGCGAACGGAGTTTCTCCCGTGGCTGTTTCTGAAGTTGTTCTGTATGCCCATAGTACCGCTGGTAACTCATCAGGCCAATTTCCCTTGTCTTTATCTAGTCTCTTCCTTAGATTGTTGATGATGACTTTATTCGTTGACTCAGCTTGACCATTAGCCACGGGGTGGTATGGTGTTGAAGTGATCCGTTTGATTTGCCAGCTTTCGAAGAATTCTGTGATTTGCGAGCCTATGAATTGTGGGCTATCTCCTTTGGTATCCCAAAGCGGCATATTATGTTTCGCCATAAAAATATTTTAACTTCCTTTTCTCGAAGCTGTTTGAATGCTTCTGCCTCTACCCATTTTATAAAATAGTCGGTTAGCACGAGTAAAAACCGTACCTGTCCTTTAGCTGTGGGAAGAGGTCCCAATATGTTCATACCCCATTTCATGAAGGGCCATAAGGATATTATTGGATGCAATAATTCCACTGGTCGATGCATGTTATTGGCAAACCTTTGGCATCTGTCGCATTTGGATACGAAGTTCTCGGCCTCTTCTTCCATCTTAGGCCAATAGTATCCAGCTCTGATTAGGGTTTTTACCAAGGATCTCGCCCCTGAGTGATTTCCACAGTGTCCTTCGTGGACTTCTTTCATCACAAACTCCGTTTGGTTAGGTCCGAGGCATTTTTCTAGGGGCCCTCCGAACATCTTGCGATATAATGAGTGGCGAATGAGGCAGTACCATGCAACTTTGCGGCAAAGTGCTTGAGCTGTTTTCTTGTCTTCAGGTACGGTGCCATTCTGCAAAAATTTAAGATTTCGTTTCTCCAATCCCTGGTTAAATTGTTGAAAGTTACCTCATTTCTGTCCTGGTCGATCGCTGAATGGAATAGATGAACAACAATTGCATTGTCTTTGTTTGTTACTTCCGTGACTGCTGCGAGGTTAGCTAATGCATCTGCTTCTGCATTTTCCTCTCTAGGTATTTATATTATCTTTCATGTTTTGAATTGTCTCACGAGTTCTCGTGCCTTTTCCAGATACTGTTGCATCCGAGTATCTCGAGCGATGTAAGTCCCCTGCATCTGATTTACTACCAGTTGGGAGTCGCTTTTGATTACGATTTGCTCGATTGAAAGTTCTCGTGCGAGTTCTAGTCCTACAATAACAGCTTCGTACTCTGCTTCATTGTTATTTATAGGTTAACATTTGATAGCCTGTCGTGTCTTTTCACCCGTGGGTGATATTAAGACTATGCCTAAGCCGGCACCTTTTATATTGGAAGAACCATCGGTAAATAGGGTCCATAGACCCGGATTAGCACCATTAAAGAGTTGTAACTCTTTTTCCACTTCAGGGACAATGCTATTACTAAAGTCAACGACAAAATCATCTAAGATCTGAGACTTGATTGCAGTCTTAGGCTGATATATTATTTCATGCTCACTTAATTCTATGGACTAGTTGGCTAATTTTCCTGATAGTTCTTGTGTATGCAGTATGTTTCTTAGTGGATACGAGGTCACAACTGTGATTGGATGACATTGAAAGTATGGCCTTAATTTTCTAGATGCCATGATTAGAGCTAAGGCTAACTTTTCTAGATGTGGATATCTAGTTTCAGCATCTAGTAATGTCTTGCTTACATAATAAATAGGAGATTGTCTACCTTTATCCCCCCTTACCAATACTGCACTTACAGCAATTTCCGAGACTGCAAGGTAGACATACAACCTCTCCCCCTCCTTTGGCTTCGACAACAACAGAGGTTTTGATAGATAAGCCTTTAGGACTTTGAGAGCCTATCGACATTCTTCAGTCCATTCGAACCGATTTTGCTTTTTGAGAACTGCAAAGAATTTAAAACTTTTCTCGGAAGATTTGGAAATAAATCTTCCTAAGGCTGCAATTCTTCCCGTTTCTCTTTGAACTTCTTTTTTGTTTATAACTACATCAGGTATTTCTTCTATAGCTTTAATTTGATCAGGATTAACCTCTATTCCCTTGTATGATACCAGGAAACCCAAGAATTTACCTGATTCTACGCCAAAAGCGCATTTTTCTGGATTCA
Source organism: Nicotiana paniculata (assembly GCA_005239505.1). NCBI lineage: Eukaryota > Viridiplantae > Streptophyta > Magnoliopsida > Solanales > Solanaceae > Nicotiana > Nicotiana paniculata. The sequence goes on from MDKI01173052.1 coordinate 20,955, forward strand.
GATTCATATTATACCTGCGTAAAATGTCAAAGGTAATAGAGAGGTGCTGGAAATGGTCTTCCTCCCGTGTTGATTTTACCAGCATGTCATCGATGTAAACTTCCATTGTTTTTCCCAGATGTTCCTGGAACATCTTGGTAACTAGCCTTTGATAGGTGACTCCAGCGTTTTTAAGCCAAAAGGCATGACTTTATAACAATAAGTCCCCCTGTTTGTAATAAAAGAGGTTTTTTCCTCGTCTGAGGGATCCATTTTAATCTGATTATAACCAGGACATGCATCTAGAAAGCTTAACAATTCATGACCTGCGGTGGCATCAATCATTTGATCTATATGTGGTAATGGGAATGAATCTTTGGGGCATGCTTTATTAAATCAGTATAATCTACGCATACTCTCCATTTTCCATTCTTTTTGGGTACTACCACAGTGTTATCTAGCTAGTTAGGGTACATTACCTCTCGAATCGAACCAATTTTCAAGAGTTTCTGTACCTCTTCGTTAATCACTTGGTTCTTGAATGGTCCTTGCTTTCTTTTCTTCTTCTTAACAGGTATGAAGGATGGATCTTCATTTAGTTTATGAGTCATCACTTCTGGTGGTACACCTTTCATATCTGAGTGGGAACACGCAAAGCAATCTGCGTTAGCCTTTAAATAATCAATTAACTTACCTCTTCAACCGGGGCTCAGCCCCGTACCTACATACACTTTCTGTTCAGGTTTTTGTTCAAATAATGGAACAACTTCGAGCTCTTCCGTAGTTGTTTTGATGTGCTCCTCTTCCTCCGGTTCATGAATGACGTCCGGTCTGGAATCTACATCAGTGTGGTCCAGTTTATCTTCCGTGGTGACTTGATTCACCTTTTCGTGAATATCTTCTTCCGTATCTCTTTGAACACTTACTTCTTTCGTACCTGTTTGTTCAATGGCTTTTTCCGTACCTGTTTGGACGGTAACATCTGCCTGGGAGATTTCCATATCTTCCGATTCTTCCGTCTCTACTTTTTTGTTATAATGCATCATAGAATTTATATTTCTAGAGATTTGTTGATCTTCTCTAATCTGTCTGATTCCCCATTATGAAGGGAATTTTATTACCTGATGCAAGGTAGATGGTACTGCTTTCATGTCGTGGATCCTGTCAGTATCAACAACTTGGAATTTGGTGTTTTTAATTACTCCCTCGGCATAAGTGCTAAGTTCGATTTCTCCTTTGGTTATCATTGTAGAGTTGTCAAACCCTGATATGGCTCGTGCCTTTGGGATCACTTGATTTCCCAAGAGCATTTCTTCCACGACTCTTAACAAGATAATGTTGACTGAACTACCTGGATCAATCAACACTCTTTTAATGTTAGTGTCATGAATGAGTAAGGATATTACCAGAGCATCGTTGTGGGGGAGCATTAGTCCACCAAAATTTGCATCATCAAAGGTTATATCATCTACCTCCGAATTTTCTCGAACCCTCTTTCCGTGTGTAACTGTGACCTTCGAGGCTAATTTGCAAACTATTCCATTTACTTCCTCTCCTCCATGTATCACGTTGACGGTTCTTTTTGGAGATGGAGGCTTCGGGGGCTCCGGTCTGTTCTTCATGTATGCCTGTTTACCTTTATCACTATACAATTCTGTTAAATAGCTCTGTTTCAATAATTGTTCTACTTCACCTTGTAAAAACCTGCAATCTGCAGTCTTATGTCCATGATCATTATGGAATTCACACCAGAAATCTGGATTCCTTTTAGTTGGGTTTGACCGTATTTATTTGGGACATCGAACCTTATCACCCATATTTCTTAATATTGAAAGAAGTTCAGGGATTCTTACATTAAAGGTGTGATCCCCAATTCGTGCATTACCTCTAGGTCGTTCATCTCGATCCTTTCTAGATCTAGATGAGGACGAGCCCGCATCTCTGCTTGCTGGTCTATAATCAAACCTGGTGTTTTCGAACCTGGGATAAGTTTCACGTCCCGATGGTCCCAAGTAAGGATCGTACCTGTTTTTACCTGATCTCCTGTCTGATTCGGAACGTCTGGATCTGGTATGATCTTCATCTTTCAAACGAGCAATGGTATCTTCTTCTATTCGAAGTTTAGTACTGTACCTGTTATAAACATCATTCCACGTTGTAGTTGGGAATTCTCTCAAGCTTTCTTTGAGTCTCCTCGTGGCTTCTGAGCTTTTGTCATTTAGATTACTTGCAAATGCCATGGCTGCCCAATTATCAGGCACCCTTGGTAGTTGCATTCTTACTCATTGGAACCTATTTACAAATTCACGGAGTAGTTCCGTGTCTCCTTGTTTTATTTTAAATATGTCCTCCATTCTTTTCTCGATCTTCGCGCACCGGAGTGTGCTTTTATGAAAGAATCTGCAAGCTCAGCAAAAGAATAGATAGAATTTTCAGGGAGAAGAGAATACCAGGTTAGGGCTCCTTTGGTAAGCGTTTCTCCGAATTTTTTGACAAGGACTTATTCAATCTCTTGTTTTGTTAAGTCGTTTCCCTTTACTCCGGTGGTAAAAGCAGTCACGTGGTCACGTGGGTCAGTTGTTCCGTCATACTTAGGAACGTCAGGCATTTTAAACTTCTTGGGTATAGGCAAGGGTGCTGCGCTTGGTTTCCAAGGTTGTTGAGAATATCTACCAACATCAATGCCTTTGATAACGGGTGGTACTCCAGGAATTTGCTCAATTCGATCGTTTTGTTCCTTCACCTGTTTCAGCAAGGTTAGTAGTAAATTTTGTAATTCAGAGTTATTAGTCATACCTGGTCTCGCTTCAAGAGATTCGTTAGGAGTGTCATCCCTTGCTGAGTTTACCAACCCAGACTGAGGATTTTCCACGGTGATAGTGTTATTGGGAGGTGGTGTCGGTGATGTAGGTGATGCTGCTGGTAATCCCCTTGCAAATTCTTTCAAAGCTTGGCCCACATACTCTGCAATCATTTGCTTTACCCGATTTTGTTCTACCGTTTGATCATTATTATCGTTGTTGTTATTGGATCTTTCTGGGGATTGTTCCCTTGAACCACGTGGGGTTCCTAAATGTGATGGAACCGGGGTTCCATTTCTCTGCTGGTTATTGTTGTTGGAGTTCGACATAGTTCAGAGGATATCGCTTGAAAAGCAAACAAAGATTATCAGACTTCCCGGTAACGGAACCAATTTGTTTAACCAAAGAATTAGATCCTTTGACCAAAGTTATTTTTAGGATGAACACGGGTTTCTGATATCCAGGAAATAATAATAAATAAAAAGGAGTAAGTAAATAGAAAATAATATGATGCACAGAAAAGTAAAATGTATTGTATTCGTAGTTCAGATGCCTTTACAAGTTATATTTTCTTCCTTTATATAGGGAATTTTTTAATATAACGTCTACCTCTTACAATGATCGCTCATTAATGACTAATTATTACATTAATGGGACGTTACAAAGAATAACCATAACTGTTGCGTGAAGGTTGTGTAACGTGTGAGTCATTAATTGAGGATCTCTGAATCTGCCCGTAGCTCTGTCCGGATTCATTCTGACGGTGTCTCTTCTTTGTCTCAATCAGGTAAGTTTCTCGTAGCTGATTTCCCCTAGGTTTATTGAGCCGTGCCACTTTTCTTCGCACCTCTTTATTGAATTATGTCTAGCTGACATGTTTTCCTTGATCCATGTAGCCAGCTGAGTCATCGAGATTTATCATACGTGTGAAAATCTTTTAACCAATACAATGGGGTCTGTTTCTGCGGCCACCCTTGATGATGTTTGTGTTAAGGCCCGCGAGGCTCGGGTCGCTTGTGAATATGATCCCACCATGCCTAAGGCTGGTGACAATGAGGAGGATGGGGGTGTAGACCAACTTCAAGAGTGGTATGATGTTGCATACCTTGAGGGAGATGTTGATGATGAAGAAGAAGGTCGAGACGGCCCAGGTGGTCAGGACAATGATGCTTAAGGTCCCGATGGCGGCGACCAATAATTATTCTCCTTCTTTATTTATTTTGTCCTAAGCTTGTGTATTTGTGTAGGCATCTTTACGAGCCTTTGTAAAAATTATTTAAGTATGAAATGGAATGCCCATATTGTTTTCTACATCTTTTTCCTTTTCGGTGGTTAGTTTTTCTATACTTGTGTTGTTTTTTGCTTGTGTTTCTTGTTCGAGCGAGGACGAACATATTTGAACTTAGTCGTGGCCGAGGGCCGGTAGATTTTAGTTCGAGTAAGGTCGAATGCATCCTGAGTTTAGTTATGGCCGACGATTGGTAGGTGGCAGTTCGAGTGAGGTCGAACGTAACCTAACTTTAATTGTGGTCGAGGGCTGGTAGGTGTTAATTCGAGTGAAGTCGAACATAACCTAACTTTAATTATGGCCGAGGGCCGGTCGCTGTTAATTCGAGCGAGGTCGAACATATCCTAACTTTAATTATGGCTGAAGGCCGGTAGGTGTTAGCTCGAGCGAGGTCAAACATAACCTAAATTTAATTATGGCCGAGGGCCGGTAGGTGTTAGTTCGAGCGAGGTAAAAAATAACCTAACTTTAATTATGGCCGAGGTCCCATAGGTGGTTTTTCGATGGAGGTCCAACGTAACGTAAATATAATTATGGATGATGGTCAGTAGATGTTAGTTCGAGAGAGGTCGAACATAACCTAACTTTAATTTTGGCCGAGGGACGGCAAGTGGTAGTTCGAGATGGTCGAATGTAACCTAAATTTAATTGTGACCGAGGGAAGGTAGGTGTTAGTTAGAGCGAGGTCGAACATAACCTAAATTTAATTATGGCTGAGGGCTGGTAGGTGTTAGATCGAGCGAGGTCAAACATAACCTGAATTAATTACGGCCTAGGGTCGGTAGGTGTTAATTCGAGCGAGGTCTAACATAACCTAACTTTGAGAGAAATATGCTGGTACGTCTAAAGTTTATTGCCTTGATAGTGTTGCGTTTGTTACATACTTAGAGAAATTTACAAACCTTGGGTGTTGGCTAGCATTCCAGTCCCAGTCCCCATCTACCTAGTCCTTTCATTGGTCGATCTGAAGTGTAGTAAAGGTCGAGAAATGAAACAGAAATTAGGGCCTTGCCTTCGCGTATTTCGACTCGGAGTGTTCCTTTCATCACCTAGTTAAAAACCTCCTTGAGATTGGGACAAAACTCAAGTGAGGGAAAAAAGATTACGAGTTGGGGGCACTCTTTCCTGTAGAAGTTGAAGTACTTGAGGTGGCTGATATTCCGGTTGTTTGGTAGTAGCTTTCCTTCTATTATTTTTAGCTGAAATGATCCTTTATTTGCTTTTGCTGTGATTTTGTACGGACAGTCCCAGTTTGTTCCCAGCTTACCTTCCCTGGGATCTTTGCTCGCTTGGGTTTTAGCTTTCAGTACGTAGTCTTTGAGTTGCATGACCTTTGATTTCTTGTTTTATTAATGCTATGCTTTATGTTTTTGGGAGATAATTATTATATAAGACACATCTCTTCGTTCGTCGACTTCGCTGAGTTCATGTCTTTGGGCATCATCATTTCTTGTCCCGTTCTCATGGGAATACCTTAGACTGGGCTCTCCGATTTTGACTAGTATTATCGCCTCGATCCTGTAGACTAAAGAGTAGGGCGTCTATCATGTGCTCATTTTCAGAGTTGTCCGGTATGCCCACAATACTAATGGTAGAACTTCTGGCCATAGTTCCTTGGCGTCCTCGAGCTTCTTCTTCATGGTGTTTAGTATAGATTTGTTGGAGGATTTTGCTTACTCGTTGGCCACGGGGTGGTACTGGTTTGAAAGTATTCTTTTGATATGCTATTTCTCGAATAATTCGACTATTTTCTTTCCCAGGATTTGGGGTCCATAGTCGCAGCTGATTTTTTTGGGGAGGCCGAAATGACATATAATATTTCTTCGTATGAGGCTTATAACTTCCTGTTCCCATATTTGGGTGAATGCTCCTGCTTCCACCCACTTAGAAAAATAGTCAGTTAAAACTGAAAGGGATCGTATATTACCTCGTCTAACTGGGAGGGGGCCTACGATGTCTATTCCCCATTTGATGAACGGCCAAGATGAGGTGACCGAGTGGAGTGTTCGCCTACTTGGTTATTCACATGGGCGTACTTCTGGCATTGCTCGTATCTTTTTACGAAGTCTGTAGCCTCTTTTTCCATGGCGGGCCAATAATATTCTACATGTATAAGACATCTGACCAGCGCTCGATTGCCGGAATGAGCCCCGCATGACCTTCGTGAACCTCCTCAAGGACGCGTTGAGTCTGATTTGGGCCAAGACACTTTGCTAAAGGGCCGCCTTAGATTCTCTTATACATGTCATTGTGCAAGATACTGTATCTAGCCGCTTGCATTCTTAGTTGCTGTCACGACCCAAAGCGATGGGCCATGATGAGTTCCTACCTGTCGAACACCCCTAAGCATGTGTCTAAGATATAAACATGAATTAAGGGTATGTCATGTATAACATCTGTCAATAAACTACTGAATCATGTGAATAACATATGTGAGAAAATGGTAGGGCGAGCGGACAAGGCCACATACTATACAACTATATATGACTGTCTACATACTTATAATAGAATGTACAACTGCATAAATGATGTGGATGGGCCCTATCATACCCATATATGTATGCAAAAATATCATACCAAAACCCAAAAGCAGCTCCAGATCAAATGGAGCACACCATCTCGCTGAGCAATGATCCTAAGAAGGGGGACCGTTAACCTGTCTACCTGCACCCGCGGGCATGAAATGCACGCCCCAAGCAATAGGGGCATCAATACGAATAATGTACCGAGTATGTAAGACATGAAAATCAGTACAGTAAAGACATAAAAGAAACACAAAGTAAAGGAATTCGCCTGTAAGTCTATATAACTTTGTGAATCCTGAAATATTTATAAAGTCATGTGTGTGCATATAAAGGTCGTATCATGCATAGGTATATGTGTACATAACATCATCAAGTCTCTAAGGGCATCCCATTATATCATCTCGGCCTCTGTGGGCAAAATCATCAACATATACCAACTGATCAGGTGGTGGTGCGTATATAACACCGTAACCTTTTTCCATATCCTATATACATATTATATACGCGTATATAACACTTTCAAGTCTTGGGTTAATGTACATGTATAAATGAATGAAATGCATAAGAAGTAAGTCAATTTCTTAGAATGTCATAAGATCGATTTGTCTTCAGATAAACTTTATAAACTACGCATTTTTCTGAGATCCCTGAACTGAAGATATAATAACAAGACACATGGGGAAGTCAATCAACATAGGCACCCCTAGTGCTTCTATGAATAGAGGCATTAATGAAAGTTTTGCTTTTGCTCGTTTCATTTCTATCGTATGGATCATGCCAAAAGGAAAGAAGGGATATCTTTAATATACATGAGCCAATTCTCTTGACAATCCCTCTAACACACGTCAATCACGACAAAACGCATAATGGCGAGATCGAAGTAGGGAAAAATCTATACGATATTATTGAGAAAGATTATACCCGGCTCCCTTAGAATTGCAAGTCACGTTGCTATTACATTAGGTAGTTTCGTATGAATTTTATTGAAGCTTTCATCGGTTACTTTGTAGATATATCCATCTCTCTTTAATGAATTAGGGAGGTCTCTTATCATAGTGATTGTGGGGCCCACTTGATAAGGATTACTTTGTCAAAGAATTCCCTAAATATGCCATCTAGCCCCATAACTTACCTAGTCACTATTAGGCTTGGTTAAGAATCCAACTTGCTGCCACGTTGGGAGGTCCATTAGGCTTATCCACAATTTCCTAATTAGCTTGTTAATCTTATACTAAACCAATAATTAATTAATTATCCACATAATTAAAAATTATCTCAAATTACTTAAAATACTAATCACTTTTAACATACTTTATATACTTATTATCATGGTCATGTGGTACCTTATATGACACTTGTCCATAAATACCGGGTACTATTGCTTGGACAATATTTTATCCCAAATTGACAACATTCAACGAAACTCATTTTCTTTGATTTGTTTAACCTCTAACCTTCACGACACTTATTTATCATCTGTTATAAATAGCATAAATACTTATAACCTCAAAAATAATCTCATTCCCGAGCCTACATCGATTAACTTATGATGAAACTTTAACGTATGAAACGTGAAATGTAACAGTTTCCTGGCCTCTTTTTTATCGCTTGGGAGTGTATCGTTCTGCAAGTATGCGATAATATGATTGCTCTTAGGCTAATAGTTCTTACCTCGACTTGTTCTAGCGAGGAGTTGAGGAGATGGACCACGTTTTTTCTTCTATTATGATGATTTTGGTAGTTGCGGCTAGTTTGGCGAGGCCGTCTGCTTCAGTGTTCTGTGCTTGCAGAATCTGGTCGAGCTGACATTCGTTGAACTTAGGCAGTAGATGCAAATTTCAGCCTGGTATATTTGTAATCTTTGTTTCTTAATTTGGAAAGGCCCTATGACTTGGTTGACCACGAGCTGGGAATCACAACGTACTTTTAACTGTTTTGCCCCATACTTGGGTGCTAGTCTCAAACCTGGATTGACGCCCTCATATTTGGCCTCATTGTTAGTCATATCCGGGCACTTTATGTACTGACGAATTACTTTTCCTGTTGAGAAATCGAGTATCCACTCCGGACCCCAACGCATTGGATGTGTCATTGGTGTATAGGACCTAGAGGTCTTGTGTTTAGAGGGAAGTTCGGAGGACTTCCCTTTCGACTTTAGGCATTATTTTTGTGTTAACATCGGTGAAAAATTCAATGAGCACTTATGGCTTTATCGCCGTTCACGGCTGGTATGTGATATTATGCTCGCTGAGCTTTATGACCCATTTGGCCAGCCTCCCCAATAGCTCGAATTTATGCAAAATCCTTCTCAGAGAGAAAGTTGTGACGACCTAGATGGAGTGGCATTGTAAGTATGGTGTAAGCTTCCGTGAAGCTACAACTAAGGCTAAAGCCAGTTTATCGAGGTGCGGGTACCTCATCTTGGCATTGACTAAATTTTTGCTAATGTAAGAGATGGGAGATTGCGTAACTTTATTTCTCAAATTAGTACAGTGCTCACCGCTATCATGGATACAACTAGATAAACGAGGAGACGTTCCTCAGGCTCGGGTTTTGAAAGCAAATGCGGCGACGATAAGTATGCTTTTAGCTCCATCAGGTACTGGACGTACTCCGTAGTCCATGAGAGGTCTTTATATTTCTTGAGCACACCAAAGAATTTATGGCATCTATCCGAAGACCACGAGATGAACCTTAATAGGGCGACTTGCTGTCACGACCCATGTCACGACCCAAAATACTAACTCAGGTCGTGATGGCGCCCAACACCGGGGTTAGGCAAGCCAACACTTAAATTACTAAGTATTTTTTCCATACTTGATTAAACATCCCAACACGTGCCAAGTTTTAAAGTTCAAAACATTAAT
>ML354279.1:0-32502 GCA_005239505.1 Nicotiana paniculata
TAACAACCCATAACTCTAGAATATCAAATTACATTGAATTAGTCTTTAAGTTAGTAATCCCTTTAATCTCTTTAGTCTCCTTAATCTCTTAATTTACTACTTTAGATTGATTTTAGTAATATATTTGTTTGAGTTTAGTTTAGTTGACAGTTAATCACAAGTCCCTGTGGGTACGATATCTGGACTTAAAATCCTATATTACTTGTCGACCACGTACACTTNTCCGTAGTCCCAATTTAAATATGCGGCGCGACCAACAGAGATAACAACTATAGCACGACAGAAAACTTGTACATCACCATATCAAGTACAAAAACAACAATGACAGTAATGCAATGTACGACAATTAAATCAACTCAAGAACTTTAAATCATAAAGAACAGTAAAACCCATTCACAAGGAATAACCACAGTAAAGAATGCTAAGCGCAAGGAGAACAACTTAACAAGAGTAAAACAAAGAATGTAGCAACGATTCCACAATATTCAAGTCAACAATAAGAAGCTAACATGAGTCAAATAGTCCCAGATAAAGGCAAGTCATCTAAAGTAGAGGTTATCTAAACTCTTTTTGAGGTTGGGCAATTACGAAAGATTTTAACAATTCAATTAAGAATAAGCAGCAGAAGATAATCGTAACTGCAATTAAGACTAAACAATTATAGGATGAGATAATAGTAGTTTCAATTAAAGATAGGCAGCTTATGAAAAACATATCATGACGATAGAAGAGGTAAAATCTGCAGTTAAGTCAAATAAGCTTCAATTAGACAGTAAGAGGGAATCCTAAGACAATTGTCTTTAATTAAAGCATGTAGAAGTGAAACTAGCAAGTAGAAACCCAACATATCAAGAACAACTTCACACACGGTAAATATAAGGACCTAAGAACCCTAAAAGACAACTTCCCACAAATAAGTCCGAGCACGCACTCGTCACATCACGTACACGGACTACTGTCACGAACCAAATTCCCAACCTCAGGGATCGTGATGGCGCCTAACACCACACTTTCTAGGAAAGCCAATGTTAGAAATCGATTAACTAATTTCCTTGATTAATTACTTGAGCATAAATAAATAAATTCCAAAGGAACTTAATTAGAATAATTTCCAACAACAATAAAATAAAATAATAATAATAATCGTTTAAATAAAACGGATCACGAACTAATTATGTAAACAACTCTAAGACTACCCTAGGGTCTGTTGTCACAATCCACGAACTACTAAAGAATACTACAAATAATGGCTGAAAGAAATAATGTAACTGTTTTGAATATAATAAAACAACGTTTATGAAAACAGGAGAAAACTCTCGGGATCTGCGAACGCCGGCAGATATACCGCGTGTCTCTGAATAATTGAATAGCCGCTCTAAATATCTCTACTGCTGGTCGGTACCTAGATATGCACAAAAGAGTGCAGAGTGTAGTATCAGTACAACCAACCCCATGTACTGAGTAAGTGCCGAGCCTAACCTCGATGAAGTAATGACGAGGCTACGGCGGGGCATTAACAACATATAACATGTGACCATAATATATACAATAACGAAATAAAACAATTCTACACGAACAAGAAAAATATAACTGAGACACTAAATATAAAGCAAGAAGGAATTCTAAACAATTGATTAAGTACTGCAACATAAATAAAATAACTCTGCTGCCTTTTCCAGGCCTCAGCTATAACCAACTCTCAAATAATTTCCAAGTTTCAAACTTTAACTTTAAATAAAAATAGTGGCAGAAATACGAAAAGTAGTGTAAATAAAATAGTAAGTTTTCAAATCTTTGTTTTTCAAAAAAAAAACAAAACAGTAAAAATAAACATTTAGCTTTTCAAATCTTATTTTCTTTGAAAATCAGAAAAAAATATAAATGTCCTCCCTTATCGCTCCTTGTTGCAGCGTGCAACCCGCTCCCACCTGTCTTATTTTTCCTCCCTAAATATATCATCCTTATTGCTCCTGTTGCGGCGTGAAACCCGATCCCACCTGTCCACCCTTATCACTCCTTGTTGCGGCGTGCAACCCGCTCCCACCAGACATATCATATCAATTTATTCGTAAGGAATTTCATAATTCAGGCCAAGCCTTTCACAATACTGTTATTTCCACAATTTCAGACAGAAAATCATATAGCTCGTAAGATTTAACAAATATCATTTCACAATAAAACCAACCAGAATATAAGTAAACACTGTAACACTGTCAATCCAGCTCAGTCTTTATATACTATGAAAAACTCAAGAGAACATCCAATATTTTTAACACACTTACTACAACAATTGGAAATAACTCAATGAAACCCAATAACCACGTGAACCTCAACAATTCCGAAACAGTTAGACTGCATTTCTCACAACTTCCTCAATATTATCAAAACGAAAACACCAGGAACGTAAATAAATATATATAATTCATAAAAATAATGCCAAACCTCTCAACCGTTATACATATCACAAGGAAACCAGCTCAAACAACCAATACTCTTTCCAAATAATCACAACAATATCTAACAACAGATCAACAAGGCCAAATAGTCATAGAAGCAATAATGAACATATAACAATTAAGATAATGATCAAATAAGCGGGGAACGGGAAGGGGATCATGTTTAACAGACAATTTGGGTGGTGCATAGATACTCGTCACCACACCTATACACCACGCCCATGCATTTTCGTGTAACAAACAAGTGGGAAGTCCTATTCCCTCAAGCCAAAGTTAGACCAAACACTTACCTCAACTCCGCAGGTCACTCACTGCTCAATTATTGTTTTTCATTTTGAAGTCACCTCTAATTTGCTCGAATCTAATCAAAATTAAATTAATATAATTAACTAATGCTAAAGTAACTAGCTTTATTGAAAAATATAATTTTTCCTAAGTTTTCTCAAAAAAAGTGAAAAGCCGACCCCGGGCCCGCTTGGTCTAAACTCGGGGTTCAGACCAAATTACGTTTACCCATTTGCCCACGAACTCAAATATGCTATTAGTTTTGAAATACGACCTTAATTTGATATAAAAATTCAATCTTTACAAACTCCCTAATTCTACCCAAATCCTAAATTTTTACCATGAAAAATCTTTGTTTTTGCTTTAAAAGTGATGCAATAAGGAATTGAAAGAACAAGGTTTGGAATTGATTATCTATGAATTGGGGATGAAGATTGTTGAAGAAAACTCATTTTTAGGGCTGGAACCTCGAAAAATTGGAGAATGAAAGGTTCTGCCCGGTTTTAATTCGATATTTATAATAGCTGGGCTGGGGCTCTATGCGATCGCATTAAATGGGTTGCGATCGCACAGGGTATGGGGAAATTGAGCAATGCGTTCGCAGGGAGTGGTGTGCGTTCGCACAGGGTAGGGGGCTGGGGCAGTGCGATCGCGGGGTGGGGGGTGCATTTGCACAGGGTAGGGGGAGGTTGACTACTGCGATCGCACACTGTGTGCTACGTTCGCACAGTGTACCAAACAGGACCTCAAAATTTTAAGTGCGATCGCGGACTTTCCTATGCGATCGCACAGGAAAATACCTGGACACCAGAAATGAAAAACCAGCAGTTATTTTTAAGTGAAAAACACTCTGTGGCCTATCCGAAACTCACCCGAGCACTCGGGGCTCTAAACAAATCATGCACGCAAGTTTAAAAATATCATACGGACTTGCTTTTGCGATAAAATCATGCAAATAACATGTAAATCTATGAATTAAACCTCAAAACTCATCATTTTCAACAAAAACTCCTGAAGTTCATTTTTCACCAAATCTATGAATTAAACCTCAAAACTCATCATGTCCGAATCACGTCAAACGAACTCCGTTTTCACCAAATTCTAGAGTTAACCTTTAAATATCATAACAAATCTGTACCGGGCTTCGGAACCAAAATACGTATCCGATACCAATGATTTTTAGCATTATTTCTTTTCTTTAATTCACAAACATTTCAGCAAAATAATTTATTTCAAAAATTAATTTCTAAGGCTTGGGACCTCGGAATTCGTTTCCGGGCATACACCCGAGTCCTATATTTTACTGCGAACATCCTGGGATCGTCGGAACACAGATGCGGGTCCGTTTACTCAAAAGGTTGACCAAAGTCAACTTTTATCAAATTTAAATTCTAAAAATCACTATTTCTCATATTTCCACATAAAAGCTTTCTGGTTTCATGTCCGGGCTGCGCATGCAAATTGAGATATTTAAGTTTAGTCTTTTTATGGCTATTAAGTGTGGAACGGAGTCTAATTTTATAAAATGACCCCTTGGGTCATCACAACTACAATCAACATAGAAGACTCAAATCCTAAGGGGTAGTTCCTCCATACAAGGTTAGGCAAGATACTTACCTCGAAGACGACGACGCGGTACTCTAAAATGAACTCTTCGGGTGAAAAGAACTCCGGACAGCTCAAATCCAACTAAAATAACTTCAATGCACAAATAAAATTCATAAGAAACTATTTTGGATCATAAAGTCTAAATATTTAACAAAATCCAAAAGTCGACCTAAAATCCGACCCTCGAGCCCGCATCTTGGAACCCGAAATTTTTTACAAAATGCGAACACCCATTCCAATATGAGTTCAACCATACAAAAATTACCAAATTCTGATACTATTTCGTACCTCAAATCATGATTTTTCATTTTAAAAATTTTCTTCAAAAACCAACATTTTCCTCAATTCAAAACACAAATTAAATGAAAAAATAAATATAAAATCATGGAATATATTTAATTCTAGGTGAAGAACAATTACCCAATCGAATTGCTTGAAAAACCCACCAAGAATCGCTCAAGACCGAGCTATATAAGTCAAAATATGATAGAAAAGGTCTAACCATCGATTTAGAAGATATATATTCTGCTCAGGTCTTTATGCATCGCGAATGCGAAGAAGGGATCGCATTCGCGAAGAAGAAAATGGAAGCTGCCTAGTTGTGCTTCGCGAACGCGACAGAAGGCTCGCGAACGCGAAGAGGAAAGTAAGGTTGTCCAGAAAGAACCCTTTGCGAACATGAGGGAAGGAGCGCGAACGCGAAGAACAAGAAACGGGGCCTACGCGAATGCGGGTGGATAGTCGCGAACGCGATGAAGGATTTCGAGGTAGTCAGCAACAATATTTCACGAACGTGAAAGGCAGTTCGCAACCGCGAAGAAGAACACCAGAAGATAGAAAATAGCAGTTCAAAAATAAGAGGAATTGACCCGTAGCCCACCCGGAACACACCCGAGGCCCCCGGGACCCCGTCTAAACACACAACTAAGTTCTATACCTAATCCGTACTCGATCGGGGTCTCAAATCACATCAAACAACGCTAAAAAATGCAAATCGCACCATGAATCGAACTATGAACTTCTAAATCATCCAGCTTCGAAGACTCGTGTCGAAACCACTCAAACAAACCCGGAATGGCGCCAATTTTTGCAGACAAGTCCCAAATAACATAACGGATCTGTGTCAACTCTCAGAATCGCATTTCGACCCCGATATCACAAAAGTCAAATGTGGGTCAAACTTCTCCATTTTCCAAACTTCATATTTTTCCAACTTTAACCAAATTGCCTCAAATTACTCTACGAACCTCCGAATCCAAATTCGGACACATGACTAAGTCCAAAATCATCATACGGAGTTGTTGACATTATCCAAAAACTTATTCCGGATCCGTTTACACAAAAGGTCAAATCCCGGTCAAATTTTACCGCTTAAGTTTCCAAAACTAGAATCCTTCTTCCAATTCGACTCTGAATCATCTGGTAACTGAATCCAACCATGCACGTAGGTCGATATATACAATGTGAAGTTGTTCAAGATCTTATGCCACCAAAGGGAGCTTAAATTCTCAACAAGTGTGGTACTACATTATCCTCAAGTCTCATTTGTGTGCGAACTCTGGGTGGATAATACACGCGCCGCTTCTGTCGTCTACCATGATCCTTTTTACAGCGATATCTGGAATTTATAAAGTAATGACAAGAGCATCATATTGAGGAAAGGCCAAACCGTGGGTATCTGATAATATGCTAAATTCACGTAATTTAGTATGTATTTATACTCCAACTTAATTATGCTTCATTGTCTTATGAATGTTAAATGATGTTAAAATGGCTCTAATTGTGGATTTTATGTTTCGCAGGAGCAAAGTGTGCTTATGAGGACCTAGGATGGTGTTTGGAGCCAAATTGAAGGAGAAAGTCCCCTTGGAGTTTTCTAGCGTGTAAAAAGAAGGAAGAAAATCGCTAAGGCAGACTACTAGTCCACTAGCGTGGCCATAGAGCGGCCGCGCTAGTCCAGGTGTTTGAGGTAGAATGAAGTCCCATTAGCAGCCTTAGCGCGCCTAGTAGCACGACCGCGCCAACCCAACGATCATAGGTAGTACACTTAGCCATTAGCGCGGCCAGTAGCACGACCGCGCTAGTCCAGTTCGCACACATTATTTTCAGGGATAAAATTGGAAGATTGGGACAATTCCACTTAACATATATAAGTTTCAAATCTCCCAAAAGAGAGGATTACCAAGATTTAAAGTCTTGTTCAAAGAAAGCAAAGGCAAGAGGCAAGGAGGATAATTAGGCATCAAATCTCATCTTTCTTCTTTGTGTTTTTACCATTATTGATGAATTCTTCTATTGTTGTTTTTAGCACAATTATGAGTAGCTAACTTATTTAGTCTAAGGTTTTGGTGGAACCTGTTGAGGATGAATAGCTTGTTATATTAATATAGTTTGCTTGATTTTAATCTCTATTTGTTCAACTAAGTTCGTGTTGTAGTTGATAGAAGGGCCCTCAATGAGCTGTGCCTATTTAGTATGTATCTACTCGGGAGAGAGTGCATATTTAGGTAGTTGTTAAAAAACACCACTCCCAAAGTATAGGAGGGATCCATAACCGAGGGTTTAAAGGTTAGATTAGGGATAACGATACCTTGGGTGCAATCTAAAGTGAGCTATAATAAAAGATAGCTAGCGTAACTCGGAAGAGTGCGTCTAGTAAATTGTCGTAATTAATCGGGAGAGATTTACGGTAACAAGAGTGCTCATGATTGATAGAGATAATTAGGCCAAACTATATGAAATATACAAGAAGGGATTCCATCAACAGGGTAAACCATAACCTTAGATCTTTCTCGCATTTGTTTACAACCCAACAATATTTATATTCTAGTTTAATTAATTTCATTCAGTGTTAGTTAGCAGAAACACCAACAATTGATATTCATAATCTTTGGGAAGTTGATTACTGTGAACACCCAATTTTTGCCCGCATATTAAATACTCCTAAAAATAATTCAAAAATAGTTTTTTGTGTTTTCATGAATTTTAGGAGTTTTCTCCTTAGGTTGATTTTGAACTTATTCACATTATTTAGACACGTTAGGAATATCGTAAATCATAAATATCGTTCGATTCTTAATTTTATAGTCTTTTAGATTTATAATTGCATTTAGAATTTAATTATGTAGTTAAGTGCATTATCAATTGGTAAATCACAAAAAATATATTTATATATATATATATATATATACACACACAATCATTTTTATATTTTTAGATTTGATTTTAAATTAATAATTTCTTTTTAGATAATTAATTAATTAATAAGTAAAGTATTAAAATGGTTGATTTTGCAAATTGAATTATTAAGTGTTATGATAGTTTAAGTGGTTAATCTTGAAATAGAAAGAAGAAGAAAAATGGGCCAATTTTTAAAATAGTCCAAAGCCCCTATATGTGTACCCTAGACTAATCCATCTCCCTCCCCCATTATATGTAAAACCCTATAGACTAAAAAAAGGGGGATCAGACTTAATCTCTAAGAGCAGCGTCGTTCATCCCCACTCCCCTTCCATCATCTTCCCCAAAAACACACACAGATACAGACCTTCTCCCTTAAGATCAACGTCGTTTTCCCTTTCCTTTTTTTTTTCTTCCTGACCTCTCACCTTTAACACATTAGAGACCTAATTAGATTTTTCCCGGAGAGACCAAAAACAGTAGCACCTCTCTCTTCTTTCTCTTCAACCCATTATCATCTTCACACCACAAAAATCCATGACAACCACCCTCTTTCTTCCATGAAACCCACCTGAAAATCTTCATTAGCACCTACCTCCATGTTCACCCATTAAAGTACCACCAAAACCAATTCCATCTCCTCCCCAAACCACCACGAAACATTACCCAAAACAACTCCCAAACTCTAGCTCGAAAAAGACTCCAAAAACTCACTCAAAATAGTCCCCAAAACTGACTTCAATTTCAAAGAAAACAAAGAAATTTCAAAAAAAAAAAAAAAAAGAAGAAGAGAAAATAAAGGAAAAACGGGATAGACAAGAATTTCAGGATTAACTTCAATTTCTGCTGGTTTGGTGTCGATTTCGGGTTCGGTAGAAAGGTATTTGCTCGTTGATTTTCTCTACTGTTACTGTCGAAGTTGTTTGTTGAGCTTCAAACCCATTGATCCCAACTTTATTCGGCTTTCTTCTTTTCTAAAAAATCGAACCTGCACGACGAGATTGATTGAACTTTCAAACTGCCGCCGAGTGCTGTTGATTCCCTTCATTACTGAGCCCCGAACTCGCTATTTTTTTATATCCCGTATTTGGCTAATACGGATTGTTTTCTTTGCATCCAGGTGCATATCCTAAACTCTATATGTAAATTCTGGAATTCTAGTAAAATAATCGCTTATCAGCTCCATTTATTTTCATTTTTAAGATCAATGTTGCTATTTATAATTGCTAGCCCCTGTTTGATATAATGAATATGTTACTTGTTACTTTATGATTATGATTTTCATGATATGATCCTTTATTCTTTTACATCAAATCGTTTTGGCATTCAAATTACTTAATTAAACATGTTCCCTGTCGATTTGGAATCAAATAAATATATGCCATATATATATATATATTATGTTGATATATTAGTTATGTACATGATTATTTTAATGACTGCATTAAGAGTGACTGGACTTTGAAAAGCAGTTGTAAAGTTACAGTTTAAGCAAAGGATAAAATCTCGTGGTCATTACTGTAAAAGATTGGTGTGAGGTTTATGGTTTGACTTTCTTTCACCTTTTGTTGAACTCAAAGTATATTAGTTGTTGTTGGATAAAGAATTTGACATAACAATTTTGCATATGTTTAAATCACATGATATGGGGTGTGTAACATTTGTGACTATGTGTGAAAACTACTTGTGTTTGGTAAAAGTCGTGGATTGGTCCCTGTAAATCCCACTTCCCCTATTGCTTGTTAAGCTTTCTTCCCGAAAGTTCAATTGACGAATTGATTCACTACGTGAAACGGAATCCTTAAACTATATTAGCATTTGATTCCTTGAAACAGTAATGAGGAAAAGTAGTAGAGACAATTTCTTGGAATTTTTTTAATTTTTTTTATAATACTTGTAAGGAAACCTCATCATATCTTCCAATGTGTACTTGGCTCTATAGTATTAAAGAAAAGGCAGAGACAAAACTAGATAAGGTAATTTTGAATTGTTTAAAGACAAATGGTACATGAGAGAAAGAAAACATCTGAACTTGAAATTATGACTTGCCCCTCCTCATACGTTGTTCTTTTTCAGAGGAAAGAGGGGGTCATGTAACGAACATGAAGCGTACAATTATTAATACCATTAATGAATTTGTTAATGAATCGTGACTATGGGTATTGTTCCTGTGGCATGATCACAATACGTAAATCCCACTCGGGGTGTGGCAACTCATGTCCCCGATCATAACTTCGAACAATAATAAAAATCACACGTTGTAATTGCGGGTGCATTTCATGTGGCGCAGTTATAATGTGTCCTAAAACAACAAGTGCACGCCATCGTGATTTGTTCCAAGATAAGTCCATAAATCTCAAAAGTGGTTTATATACATACCCCGTAAAGCTAAAAATACCTCTTATAGATAAAATTCTAAAACTTAGGGAATAATTGAATATCGCCTCAAATAGGCGTTTTAAACCGTCATGACCATAGTCACGACTATATAATCTACACTAGGGTGTGGCAACTCATGTCCTCGACTCTAACTCAAAACAATAATAAAATCACATGTTGTAATTGCGGGTGAATTTCATGTGATGCAGTTATAAGGTGTCCCAAAATAAACGAGTGCACGCCATCGTGACTTATTTCAAGATAAATCCATAAATGTCAAAAGCGGCTAAAATTTAAAAAAGCTAAATGCATGATAGGCTAAAACACGTAAATAATCAGATAATTTTGGCCAAATATTAATAGTTAAGCGACCATGCTAGAACCACGGAACTCGGGAATACCTAACATCTTCTCCCAGGTTAACAAAATTCCTTACTCGGATTTCTGGTCGCAGATAACTTAAAACAGAGTCTAAAATTCCTCGGTTTGAGATTCAATAAATGGTGTCTCGGAACATCGTCAAAAATCCGGGTGGCGACTCTGAAAATTAAAATAAATCCCAAATTTGAATAATGTCACTTAAAGTGGAAAAACTCCCTTATTACCCTTTATTATGCGGAGGGGGGGTGAAAAAGGAGGTGTGACAATTACGAAGAATCGAGTGAGTCTAACAACGATAATTGATAGGTTAATTCCCCGTGGGATTCGACTCTGGGTGAAATACTCAGATTATATTTGCAACGTCTGTTTAGTCTTTTTATAAGACATAGTTGGGCGTGATCAAATTTTGGCGCCGTTGCCGGGAAATTAATGGTGTTATCAATTACTGTTGGAAGAAATACAAAAATTCTTAGTGTAGTCAATTTTCTTCATTTTCATCCATACATTGAAATTTTAACGTTTGCTAACTTGGTTGTACAGGTGCATGCCTAGAAACGTATCGAGAGCTGGTGAAGTATTTGAAGCCTTATCAGACCCCGAGAAAGTTTTCAAGGCCTTGAACCGGGCCAACCGAAAAAGCAAACAACAACCATCAACTGAACAACTTGAACCAGACATGGCAGATCTGGTAAACCACAAGAACAATAATGGGGACGATGTGGTAGACCCAGTTGCGCAGGTAGTGGCACCTCTTATGCCAGAGGCTCCTTTATATGACTGGGCACAACCCACGGCGGAGAATTTGGCCACTGCGATAGTAGTCCCTCAGATACAGGCTGAGTCCTTCCAGATTATAAACAATATGTTGCACTTGCTGCAGAAAAGGGGACTATTTTCGGGCTCATACATTGAGGATCCCCAACAGCATTTGAAGAATTTCCTGTCGATTTGCAAAACTCAGAGGCAACCAAATGTCACTCAGGAAGCAATAAAACTATTGTTTTTTGTTGACCCATGTCACTGTATAGTTTTGAAGATTGACAAATGGCTGACTAGTTGAACCAGGTCCATCAGAGCACACATCTTGAACTGAATAGTTGGCACATGAACCGTATATGCATAGGAGATATTTGTGAATGTGAAATATCAATGAACCAAGAGATTGTCTCCTAATGCGAAAAGGTTGCAAACTGATGAGAAGATTGAAGTCAAATTCAGCAAGGAAAGTAACAAAAGAAAGGAAGTTGAGTTTGTTACGAATTTGTTCACCCAGGTAGAGTTGGACTAGAATTGGACGACAAGCTCAACTGACTCTATAAATACTTGATGTATTTCTACTGGAATTCTACACGCACAAAAGTTGAAGTGAATCAAAGTCTGAAAGCAAAGTTCCCAGAGTTATTTTGCTAGCAGAATCATTGTGCAATTAAAAGGCTACAGTTCAACTGGAAGAACCAGTTCCATTTGATTAATTATTGAGTCTAATTGATTGTAGTAGGAGTTTTAATATTTTATCTTTTCAGCTTTCATAAAAGCAATTGTAATAGGTACGTATTGTTCAAGTTAGAGTTAACTTGAAGCTTGTAGACATTAGCTGGGGGCTAGTTACTAGGATTACAAAAGAGTTTATTTTGTAAGTCCGTTTGGCTCAGAGTTTTTAGTGAAGTGTTTGAGCAAATCCTAATGAGGAGTAGGTCGTGGTTTTTTCACCTTTTGAGCCAGGTGTTTTCCACGTAAAAATCTCTGTGTTTTTACTTTACTGCTTTTAATATTCTGCAACAGTACAAGTAAGTACATCAAGAAGAACCAGGTTCTTCTATTGAGACAGCACTCAAAATATTGGGTACCTCACAATTAACTTGTATAATTGTGTGGTATTGACGTTAAAAACATCATTGTTTCCATTCTCAGTGACAGGAGCAGCCCAGACTGCTAAACTCACTCCCCATTAATTCTATTACCACATGGGAGGAGTTAGTTAAGCAGTTCGTGAACAAATTTCATCCACCCAACAAGACAGCTCAACAAATTGATGAAATCTTGAGCTTCAAACAGAAGCCAACAGGAACATTGCAGGAAACCTAGGAACGATTTAAAGAAATGTTGGTTATCTGTCTGCACCATGGTATTTCATAGCAGATGTTGGGGAAGCGTTTCTATATGGGTTTGGTGGATAGTGTAAAGGCAAATGTAGATGCTTCAGCTGGTGGATCATTCTTGAGCAAAACATGGAGAGAAAGCCAAATCCTGCTTGATAAAATGGCGCAGAATTCGAGGTGGACAACCAGGAATGCACCCATTACTCCAGTAGTTCACTCAGTGGCCTTAGATCCATCCAACACTCTTGTTGAAAATATGGCCACCTTGATGACACAGATGAGCATACTCACCAAAAAGGTGGAGGAGTCAGGGCAAAAGCAGCAGGTACATATTGTGCATACAACCAATGGGGGCTTATGCACATCTTGCATTAGTCATCCACTTGGTAATCAGTGGAATGATGAATGTGATCATCATCACTACCCTGAAAATATGAAATATGTGTCGAATTATGGGGGCCAGCAACAGGTGGACAGAATTGGGGCCAGCAAAATCAACCATATAGGCCAGTTCAGTAGCAGCACAACAGTGGAAACATGGGAGCCATGCAACCTCATGGTAATGTGGCGCCTTACCAAAGGCCACAGGGATACAATAATCAAAATCAGAATAGCAACAGGCTTATCACCCCCCTCAGCAACAACATGGTGAGAGACAGGAAGATGGGTTTTCCAGATTTGAAGCAATGATGCAGCAGGTTATTGGGTCAACTAAAAAAATAAGTGAGAGAGTATGTGCACATGAGTCAGCTATAAAAAATATTGAAGTGCAAATGGGCCAGATATCGATGTCTTTGAATAATCGTCCTCTTAGGACATTGCCTGCAGACACTCGGGTAAATACTAAAGATCAGGGTCCAAAGCAGCTGATAGCGGTGAGTCTACAAAATGGAAGGGACTTAGACTTGGATCAGGAAAGAGCTCGAGAAAGCAGACAGGCTGAGACACTGGTACCAGTGCCCATTGAAATTGATGATTCAACAAAACTGACTGAGGTGACAGTGCATCCTGCCCAGGGAGAACCCAACACGCAAGTTGAGACTGAGAAAGAAGCTGAGACAGCCCAGGAACCGGTGATAGAGGTAGTGTCTGGCAAAGAAAAATCCCAAATCACTGGGAAGAAGAGACCTCCAGCACCATTCCCACAGAGGCTGGCCAAGTACCAGAAAGATGAGCAGTATAAAAAGTTCTTGGATATGTTGAAACAAATACATGTAAATATTCCTTTGATTGATGCTTTGAAGGAGATGCCTGGTTATGCCAAAATGATGAAGGACTTGATGTCCCAAAAATTCAACTTCCAAGACTTGGCCACAGTGACTCTTACTCAGACCTACAGTTCCGTTGTGACCCGACCAATTGCGGAAAAGTTGTATAATCCAGGGATTTTCACCATTCCCTGCACCATTGGTAACTTTGCCTTTGCCAAGGCACTTTGTGATTTAGGGGCCAGCATTAATTTTATGCCCCTGGACATCTACAAGAGGTTGGGGATTGGTAGAGCTAGACCGACCTCTATGTTGTTGCAGCTAGCAGACAGGACGGTAAAAAGACCGTCAGGCATTCTTGATGACGTATTGGTGCAGGTAGGGAAGTTTTTGTTCCCTGCAGATTTTGTGATACTGGACTGCAGAGTGGATGAGGAGATTCCCATAATTTTGGGGAGCTCAAGATGAGGTTGAACGACGAACAAATCACATTCAATGTGCAGAAATCCGTGAGGCGACCAAGTGAATTCTCCAATTGTTCTCTTATTGATACCGTGGATGTGATACTGGAGGAAGATGATGAGTCCTTGACTATTGAGGACCCCCTGATGCATGTTTGATGAATTTGGATGAGTTAAATGGGGAGGAATTGGTAGAATGGATGTTGGCTCTTGAGGGCAAAGGCGTGTGTCCGAGGCCACTAGAATTAGAGCCCCTATACTTAGAAAAGAGAGAGACCCCGCCAGCCAAGCCGTCGGTTGAAAAACCTGTTATTATCTCATCCAGTTTGTTAGATGTGCACGCAAAATAGCTCTTACAGGTACTCACTGAGTGTAAGACTACCATTGGGTGGACCATGACAGACATAAAGGGGATCATCCTGGCATACTGTATGCACAAAATTCTGCTGGAAGAGGAGCACAAACCTTCTAGGGAACACCAAAGGCGACTGAACCCAAACATGAAGGAAGTGGTGAAGAAGGAAATTATAAAGTGGTTGGATGCGGGAATCATTTTCCCTATCTCTGATAGCAACTGGGTTAGACCGATGCAATGTGTTCCTAAGAAGGGTGGCATGACGGTTGTAGAAAATGACAACAATGAGCTGATATCTACAAGAACCGTCACGGGCTGGAGAATTTTCATGGACTATAGAAAGTTGAATCTAGCCACCCGGAAAGATCACTTCCCACTTCTCTTCATCGATCAAATGCTCGACAGACTAGCGCGGAGGTCTCACTTTTGTTTTATGGATGGTTACTCGGGGTACAACCAAATTTCCATTGCCCCGGAAGACAGAGAAAAGACCTCATTCACATGTCCCTACAGAATTTTTGCCTTCAGAAGGATGCCCTTTAGCTTATGCAATGCACCTACCACATTTCAAAGGTGCATGATGGCCATATTCACTGACATGGTCGAGGATATAATGGAGGTGTTCATGGATGATTTCTCAGTGGTGGGAAATTGATTCGATGAGTGCCTAGCAAATCTGACCCGAGTGCTGAAGAGGTGTATTGAGACGAACCTTGTGCTTAATTGAGAGAAGTTCTATTTCATGGTACAAGAGAGGATAGTCTTGGGGCACTTGGTGTCAAGCACAGGAATTGAGGTGGATCATGCTAAAGTTGATGTTATAGCAAAGCTCCCACCTCCCACATCGGTTAAAGAAATAAGGATATTCCTTGGGCATGCCGGTTTTACCGGCGTTTCATCAGAGACTTCTCCAAAATCGCCAACCCCCTGTGTAAGTTGCTCGAAAAATATAACCTTTTTGTGTTTTCTAATGATTGCAGGGTGGCTTTCGAGGAGATGAAAAAGAGGTTAGTCACGACACCAATCATTGTTGCCCCCGACTGGGAGCAACCATTCGAGCTCATGTGTGATGCCAGTGACTACGCAGTGGGAGCAGTGCTGGGACAACGGAAGGAAAAGATAATGCACCCAATTTACTACGCCAGTAAGACATTGAGTGCAGCTCAGTTGAAATACACTGTGATCGAAAAAGAGATGCTGGCAGTGGTGTTTGCTTTCGATAAGTTCAGATCATACCTAATCGGGTCTAAGGTGATTGTTTACACTGACCATGCTGCCCTCAGGTATTTGATTGAGAAGAAGGAATCCAAGTCGCGCCTGATTCATTGGGTGCTGCTACTGCAAGAATTTGATCTAGAGATCTGTGATCGTAAGGGCATGGAAAATCAAGTCGCGGATCATCTGTCGCGACTTGAAGGAGCTGAAAATGCAGTGGAAGCAGAGGATAATATTCTTGAAACCTTTCCAGACGAGAAGCTACTCTCCACAAGCATGGAGGAAGTTCCATGGTATGCAGACATTGCAAATTACCTGGCAAGTGGTATAGAGCCCTGTGAACTCTCATCTGTTCAAAAGAAAAAGTTTTATCGTAACTGCGTCAATTATTATTGGGATGAACCTTACCTATTTAGAATTTGTATTGACAATATGATCCAGAGGTGCGTCCCCGAGATAGAGCAATTTTCTGTTTTGCAGGCATGTCACGCATCAGCGTATGGAGGGCATTTTGGAGGAGTCAGAACAACGGCTAAAGTTCTAGAGGCTGGATTCTACTGGCCAACTGTGTTCAAAGATTCACACCAACGGGTGAAGGGATGTGATTAATGTCAAAGGACGGGGAACATATCCCGTCTTCATGAGATGCCCATGAACCCGATTCAAGAGGTTGAGGTGTTTGATGTATGGGGGATTGACTTCATGGGTCCCTTTGTCAGCTCCTATGGCAATAAGTACATACTTGTTGTTATAGACTACGTGTCCAAATGGGTGGAAGCTACAACACTCCCCACTAATGATGCACGAGTGGTGGTGGGGTTCTTGAAGAAGAATATATTTACCCGCTTTGGGATCCCAAGGGCCATCATCAGTGACGGAGACACCCATTTCTGCAATCGTGCCTTCGAGAAGCTGTTAGCAAAGTACGATGTGCGCCACAAGGTGGCAACACCATATCACCCTCAGACAAGTGGACGGGTTGAGGTGTCAAATCAAGAAATAAAGAGTGTGCTGACTAAAACTGTGAACGCCACAAAAACTGATTGGGCGAAAAAGCTGGATGACGCACTCTGGGCCTACAGAACTGCATTCAAAATGCTAATTGGTATGTCACCATACAAGATGGTGTTCGGGAAGGCTTGTCACATGCCGGTAGAACTGGAACATCGAGCTTGGTGGGCATTGAAACAGCTAAATATGGATCTTGATGTTGCGGGCACAAGTCGAGTCACTGAACTACATGAGCTAGATGAATTCAAGTATCTTGCCTTTGAAAGAACGAGGTCGTACAAGGAAAGAATGAAGAGGTCACACGATAAGAACATTGTGGATCGAAACTTCAAACCCGGAGATATGGTGCTGCTCTATAACTCAAGATTGATACTATTTCCGGGTAAACTCAAGTCCCGATGGTCTGGACCACTTCGTGTGGTCGAAGTGTTTCCCTTAGGGGTTGTAGAGGTTGCTTCTGAAAAAGATTCCCACACCTTCAGAGTTAATGGGCATAGATTGAAACCGTATGTGGGTATGGACGAGAACAAGGAAGTGTCTGTGATGCATCTTACTGAACCTCAGAGATCGAGCGAGCCTTAAATGTGCTCATTTTGCGTCGTGTTGCGACGTTAAATCAAGCGCTTCATGGGAGGCAACCCATTGATTTGTTGTAATTGTCGTGCCACGACATTAACTAAGGCGCTGGTTGGGAGGCAACCCAATGTGTAATGTTTATAGTGTAGGGGATGAGTAGTTGAATTGTTGTAAGTATCAACATATGCAGGTGTCGCGGGCGAGGGTAGACTCAAGCCACTCCAAGGAAAAAGTCAGAAAAAATGAAGTATTTTGAGGCCTGAGGTAGCGCGTTACTGGTCGCGCTAATGGCCTAGTGCACTGCCTCGTCCCAAAGCCACTAGTGCGGGCACGCTAATGGCCACGCATATGTCATACTTTTCTGTCTCGTCTCAACGCCACTAGCGCGGGCGCGCTAGTGGCCGCGCATATGGCCAACTTTTATGTCTCCACTAGCGCGGTCGCGCTATGGGCGCGCTACTGATCGCGCTAGTCCCGTCGGGGACCAGATAAGTTTTGTATTATTTTTTTTATTATTTTATTTGTCCTTTAATTTTTCTAATTACCCAAACCTAATCCACCTCCCCCACGTCTCCCATACCTGTTACACTTCCCCCACTTCTCCTAAAGCCCTTCTTCTTCTACTACTTTTCTTCTTCTAAGAATACTCTTCCCACCCATATCCAAGTCCTCACACGCCCCAATTCGCTTGCTCACTTCAACCATAACCCATTATTCCACTTCTCACTCCTTTAACACACAGGTATGTGTTTTACTAATTTTTTTTATTTTTGTAGTTTTTTTTCCTTTTCCATTGTTGAAAGTAGTAGTTTTTCTTCTTGTTTGGTAGAAGTAATTGGTAGTGTATGTGTAGTACTTGTGGGTAATGGTATTTGGGGGTGTTGTATGCCTTGATTTAGTTGGGTGAAGTTTGGAAAATTGTGGTGGTGATTGGAGTTTCAACTTGATTAATTGGGAGCTCCGGTGAATAATGCCCACCAAGTGTTTGTGTAAATGCCCCACTGAAGGGAAATTATTGTGACCAATTGTAAGGTGAAATCTGAGTAACCACAGTTGGGTCACCTTGTTGTGTTGCGCTAATAATGTCCTTATTGTAGGTACAATGGCACCCTCTCGGAAGCGTCAACCCACTGGATCTTCCTCCGGCAAACAAGCAAGTTCTTTCTCTGGCAGACGAGCAAGAGGAGCACCCGACACTAGGCCTTTCAATAGAAACAAATTTGTATCAGCTAAGGCCCAGGACAGGTTTGCTGTGAAGGAATCAAAGGCGGCCATACCTGAACGTGGCATAGATACGGACTCCCTCCGGTGTGATTGCCCAATATGTATGATGAGCTGATGCGGCATCGGTTGGATGTGTTCTTTGAGGAGCCAGATGATGCAAATGCGATGGTAGTAAGAGAGTTTTATGCAAACAGTCCGGAGCACAGGAATTATGTGGTAACCGTGAGGAAGAAGCCGGTACACACCTATGTGGAGTCCATTAGGAGGGCTTAGCGGTTTCCAGGTCCTGTAGTAGGGATGATGGTTATGAGGTGTATGGTCGAAGCTTCACTCAGTGGACGGAATTCCTTCCGATCATCTGTGGCCCGGGCAAGGAGATTCAGTGGTATAAGTACGGGCAAAAGTCTAACTCGTCGGCACTAACTTTTGAAGTGAAGTGTTGGCCCTATCTGATCAATAACCGCCTGATCCCGTCAAATAATACCTCGGAGGTGAATGCTCCTCGTGCGTGTTTGATCTGGTGCTTCATGACGGGCCGCATCTTTGACATGGCCAAGCTAATACATGAGGAGATGTTTGTTCGCTGCCAAGTTAAGAGATATGGCTCTTTCTTCCCCTCTCTCATCACTAGATTATGACTTGCAGCATGGGTGCCGGGAAATTTGGTGGTAGATGGTAGAGTGCCGAAAGAATACGCCTTCCGAGCAGACAAGGTTACCACTGGAAAAGACGCGGTGGCGGCTGGTGGTGATGACGAGAGGACGAGTCTGAGGAGGAGGAGGACGACGAGCAAGTATAAATGGGAGAGGAAACACCCACTCATGACCAGGCTGTTGATGTTGCAGGCCCGTCGGAGTAATAGGTTAGACACTCTGGAACAGGACATGGATGGGCTGCGCACCTTGGTCGCCGACCTGGGTATGCGTGTTGATGCAGTGGCTGCCCAACAGGTGAAATCAAAGAAGAAAATCATGGGCTGGCTGCTGGCCCTGGGTCGTGCTTGTCGTTTGGACCCAGGGACAGTCTCTGACCAGGATTGATCCTTCAGGGAAGTTTCTCTACCTCACTTTGCTTTAGTTTGATTGCCATGAGGACATGTCTTCATCTTAAGTGTGGGGTGGGAGAATTCTCCCTTGTATATGTACATACGTAGGAACTAATTGCTAATTGTTGCTTTTATTTTCTTTTGAGTTTTGTTGCTTTTGTTTTTTTTTGTGATTTTTAGTAGTAGTATAATTAATTAAGTCATCTTGGCCCGATGACGGATCCCTTTTTGACGGGGTTCTTGAGGGTCCAAGTCGACCATAAAAAAAAATAAAAAAAATAAAATAGTGGACTCTTCCTGACGACGGATCTCTTGGGCAGTTTTCTTGAGGGAAGTTAGTATAAAGAAAACACCAAAAAAAATTTGTTTTTTTGTAGGTAATGTAGCAACTCCCCCTTGGTTTTTCTTTTGATCGCGGTTATTTTCCAAGGGTTTCTCTTGAAACGGGTGTAGTTAGTTTTTTTATTATTTTGTGTTTTTAGTTGTTAGGTGTTTTTGGGTGATGAGCTGAAATAGGAAAAATATCCCTTAGTGTTGTTACACCCGAACACAAAAGACCCTAGAATACGACGCTTAGGCTCAGTTGTTGATTCTTGTGGAGTGCCTTAAATTTGTATGCTGTAACTAACTTGAAAACTCGGTGAGAGTGTCTTGATAAACCAATCTGGAGTGAGTCATGTGCTATATGTGTGTAAGGTGTATTGCATTGTATTCTATGCTCCACATTCGATGTCTAGAACTTGCCCCGTGTATTTGCAATGCGAATAGTAGCTTCGTTCAGTTTTAGAAGTGATATAGGCATTTCTTTGTTAAGCCAGATATAGAGTATACCCACTTGATTGTAATCTATCATAGTTAACCCTTTGAGCTTATAAGCATGTTTATTTGGCAACCACATTACAAACCTTACCCAATTGTTTGAATGGCCATCTGTTTGAACCCTTTACCTCTCATGCGCACTTGAATTGTTAGAGAACATGTAAAAGTCAAAGTGTGGGGTGGTGATTTGATTTTTGAGTGGAATCAAAGAAATAGAAAGAAAGGTGCAAAGTTTTGAAAAAAATGAAAGAATAAGCGCCACTTGAAAAAAAAATGACAATGAATAAATGCAGTCATTGATAAGTGGTGAAGTCTGGCATGGCATAAATATGGTCTGAAAGCGAAAGTGAATGTATTAAAAGTGCTTAGGGAGGTTAGTCACTGTATCTAAATATATCCTACCCGTCCCTAGCCTAAATTACAACCAAATTGAGACCTAATTGATCTTAGACTGAATGGGCTCGATTAGTAGATTATTACACTACGGGCAAGCCTATGGTGCGTCTTTGTGGCATATGAATGTTCTTTCTGAGAGTGAGTGAATTCTTTCTCTTTGAGTTCCTACTTGTTCTTAATATTATTCTTGTGGAACTACTCTCGTGTGTGATGTGAGGGCACTTGATTCATGACGGAAAGGTAAGTCGTGACCTCTGTGTAGAGTACTTTGAGGAAGTAAGAATATTGCATGGCATGTGAGAGTCGACTCTTGAGGCATGGATGTTACATTGCTAGGTACAACTCTTGTAATATGTTCGTGGTGTGACACATCAAGGAAATACTTGATGAAAGGACATTTGTAGAGTAGGGTGGATTGCTCAAGGACTAGCAATGATTTAAGTGTGGGGTGTTGATAATAGGCTAAATTCACGTAGTTTAGTGTATATTTATACTCCAACTTAATGATGCTTCACTGTCTTAGGAATGTTAAATGATGTTAAAATGGCTCTAATTGTGGATTTTATGTTTCGTAGGAGCAAATTATGCTTATGAGGACCTAGGATGGTGTTTGGAGCCAAAATGAAGGAGAAAGGCCCCTTGGAGTTTTCTAGCGTGTAAAAAGAAGGATGAAAATCGCTAAGGCAGACTACTAGTCCACTAGCGCGGCCATACCGCGGCCGCGCTAGTCCAGGTGTTTGAGGAAGAATGAAGTCCCATTAGCGCGGCCTTAACGTGACTAGTAGCGCGATCGCGCTAGCCCAGCAATCAGAGGCAGTATACTTATCCATTAGCACGGCCAGTAGCGCGTTCACTAGCGCAGCCGCGCTAGTCCAGTTCGCACACGTTATTTTCAGGGGTAAAATTGGAAGCTTGGGACAATTCCACTTAACCTATATAAGGTTCAACTCGCCCAAAAGATAGGATTATCAAGGTTTAAGTCTTGTTCAAAGAAAGCAAAGGCAAGAGGCAAGGAGGACAATTGGGCATCAAATCTCATATTTCTTCCTTGTGTTTTTACCATTATTGATGAATTCTTCTATTGTTATGTTTAGCACTTATGAGTAGCTAACTTATTTAGTCTAAGGTTTTGGTGGAACCTGTTGAGTATGAATATCTTGTTATATTAATATAGTTTGCTTGGTTTTAATCTCTATTTGTTCAACTAAGTTCTTGTTGTAGTTGATTGAAGGGCCCTCAATTAGTTGTGCCCATTTAGTGTGTATCTACTCGAGAGATATTGCATATTTAGGTAGTTATTGAGCAACACCACTCCCAAATTATAGGAGGGATCCATAACAGAGGGTTTAAAGGTTGGATTAGGGATAACGATACCTTGGGTGCAATCTAAAGTGAGTTATAATAAAAGATAGCTAGCGTAACTCGGGAGAGTGCGTCTAGTAAATTGTCGTAATTACTCGGGAGAGATTTACAGTAACAAGAGTGCTCATGATTGATAGAGATAATTAGGCCAAATTATATGAAATATACAAGAAGGGATTCCATCAACAGGGGAAACCATAATCTTAGATCTTTCTCGCATTTGTTTACAACCCATCAATAGTTATATTCTAGTTTAATTAATTTCATTCAGTTTTAGTTCGTAGAAACACCAACAATTGATATTCATAATCTTTGGGAAGTTGATTACGAATAATCGAGTGAGTCTAACAATGATAGTTGATAGGTTAATTCCCTGTGGGATTCGACTCTGGGCGAAATACTGAGATTATATTTGCAACGTCCGCTTAGTCTTTTTATAAGACATAGTTGGGCGTGATCAGTATCCGACTTATCGAAGATGATACTTTCTTCGAGGTCGTCATACCATTAATCGGTGATCGGCCGCTTGAACTTGTGGGTGGTGGTGAATTTCACGTGGTTGATTACCGCGTCGTTGCCTCCACCGATGATCATTTGGAGGGTGCGAGCTGGGGAGGGAGGTTTTGGGAGGCCTTGATATTGTTCTCATCCACGGGAGAAATTGGCTCTTCCTAGATCTCTCATTAGCTCCCTCAAATGTCCTTGGTGGAGCATGTTTACTACCTCTTGCTGCAAGGCTATACAGTCCTCGGTCTTATGGCCTCGTTCCTGATGGAATTCGTAGAGGGCAATCGACTTTCTGGTGTTTGGGTCGGACTTCATACTTTGTGGCCATTTCACCTTGGGTACGAGCTTCTCTAGGGCGTAGACTATTTCTAAAGGAGAAACACAAAAATTATGAGAAGATAACAGTGGAGGTATACCTCTAAGACGGTCGTTCTGGTGTACGGCTGGTGCCTGTCACAATTGATGTGTGTGCCTACACAGTCCCTTCGTTTGTCTCTTATACTGTCTTTCCTCAACTATATCTGGACCGACGTCAATCGCTAGGTTGGTCCGTTAAGGTTGTCCTCGTCTGCCCTTACCTCGGCGCAGTAGGCGTTATGTATTTCCCCCCAGGTACTGGAGGGGTATTTCAGAGTCTGTTCAATATCTTTCTAGTTACCCTCGACCCGTTCTTATTTAACCCATTCTGGAAAGCCGATACCGCAATTCCCTCTGACACGTTTGGAAGGCTCATTCTCACTCTGGTGAATCGGGCGAGGAAGTCCCTGAGTCCTTCGTCGGGCGATTGCTTAATGGCGAATATGTCATCCACCCTGGCTTCTGCTTTCTTGGCCCCGACATGGGCGGTGACGAACTTGTTTGCCATTTCCTCGAATGTTTCTATGGAACATGCTAGCAATTGTGTGTACCATGTTAGGGATCTCCCTGTTAGGGTTTCGCTGAACTTCTTCAGCAGTACCGACGACAGTTGTTCTTTGATGAGGTCGTTGCCCTTTACCGCTGTGACATAATGGATGATGTGGTCTTCAGGGTCCGTTGCGCCGTCATATATTTTTAAATATGGTGGAATTTTGAAGTTTTTGGGTATGGCATGTGGTGTTGCCTCATTTTGTATGGTTGTTCCACGAACCGACCGACGTCCCGTTTTGGGAGGAGTTTTGGAGCGCCTGGTATCTTGTCAACCCTCTTTTGGTGTTTCCTCATTTGGTCGCGGAGTGCTTTATTCTCGTTCTCCATTTCTTCCATTTTCCTCAGAATAGCAGCGAGGGCGTCATTACCTGCATCATCAAGAGTGTGAGTGATACCTGTTGGGGGAGGGGCGTGCTGCTCGTTGATAGTCGTTGTGATGTCTACTCGTGCAGTGTTCCTACTGTCTCTTTGAGCGGGTTTGTCGAGTATATTGTTTTAGAGTACTTGTCAGCCATGCCTCCAATAATTTTTTCACTTCTGGCGGTGCTTCCTCCGTCGTGGACGTAGAGGCTCCCTTCCCATGAGAAGCGGTAACGCTCCCATAAGGGGGTAAGTCACTCCGCCTGGGTGAGGCGCTTGGTGTCACGTTCTCCTCGTCATCTCTGTTAACCTCGCTGATGGTGCTTAGGAAGTTAGTTGACCCTTGCCACTGCTTTTAATCTTTCCTCTCCTTTTTCCTGCCATTGTTAATTCGTGCAAGCAAGAAAAAGAAAGATTTGCCTTTATTTTTTTTAGATCTAGAAGAAACTAAGGTTTTAACTAGAAAATCCCCATAGACGGCGCCAAATTGTTTGACCAAAAAGTGTTAAGTTTTTTGTTAAACTAATTAAGTATTGTGATAATGGGCAAATCCTAGTTAAACGTAATAAATTGTAGACCTAAAACTAGAATAATTCTGTGATATAGGACCATATCAAATAAATGTTCAATGATTGTCGATGAATATGAGGATAATGGCATGCAATAAATGTGACAAATGGCAATAAATGTAATTAGAAGGAATTTATCACTCAAATGTTGAATGAGATGGATGATTCCTTCTTCTGACAGCAACGCGTGACAATAAACTATGAAGATGGACAAAGTGTTCTTGGATCTTGTGAGTAGAAAAGTAGAACAAACAATGAAATCAAACAGGAGCGACAAGACAAGCTTTTGTATATATTCTCGATAGTCAACTTCTTACAAAAATGCTCTTATTAGAAAAGTGAAGATTCTCTTTTTGTTCCCTATCTCTTCCTATTTATAAGGGATATTCATAGGAAACCCTAAAAAGTACAATCAGGGGATTATTCAATAGAATATTCCTTTATATCTTTTTAAGACTATCCCAGCCCTTATTAATGATCTTCTCTACTCGACCACGACCTCAATCTTTTGCATAGCGACTCCTCGTTGTTGGACTCTGCTCGGCTACGACCATAACTCGTTCGTTTGTATTTGCTAAACCTAGTCAGATTTTGACCCATACACTGTGTTGGAGGAATGGACTCGCAGATTATAGGAAGATCAACAAAATACGTTGACAGGCAACGCCCTGATTCAATTTGTTAAAATTGTACATAATATTTTTGGCTTCTGATTTGATTATGCGTTTTTTATGTGTATATATTGTTATTCAGGGGGGGGGNGGGAAACGACATTCATTTAGCAATGAAACTAAAGCATATAATGACGCTCATGAGAATGAATTCACAATCCAAATTGAACGAATGTTTAGTCATTTCGTGTTATGGATCTAATAAACATTCGTTGGCGACAAAAGTCTAGCACTATTCGTCGAGTAATAATTACCAAAGAATAATAGGTTTTATACATCCAAATTGACATGGAATTTTTGTGTATTTCTAACATGTGCCTTTTATGACATATACATACCAACTGATCGAGAAATCTTAGCTTTCTTGATAACAAATGTAGGTCAATAACATAAACAAGGTACTTTATTTACATACTTTTATATATATATATATATATATATATATATATATATATATATATATATATATATATATATATATATATATATATATATATATATATATATATNGTAATCAAAATTATTACTTATAATAAGCTGAACGATTCTGAATTTTCTTGCATATATCACAAGTTTGAAGGGAGGAATTATTTATTCCTTAACATCTACTGACATCTTAGCAAAAAATATAATTAAGCAAATAATATTTCCTCCGGTCCACAATAAGTGATTTTTTGACTTTTTTTGTGTGGTCTAAAATAAGTAATTTTGAGATTTCAAGAATGAATTAATTAATTTTTTTTTACATTGCCCTTGGAGTAAATAGTGTTGGAATATGTGTTAGGAGTGTTTATGTAAACTAGTAAAGGTTAATATGGTCAATTTTATTGCTAATTAATGTTAAAAGATGAATTCCTTAATCTGTATGAAAACATTCAAAAAAATCACTTATTTTAGACCAGAGGGAATACTATCTTATGTACCATGTCTTGGCTTTCCCTAGGAGCCCTTGTTCGACTATCAGTCTTTGAATCCTGGCTGTTTGGTGAGAATTAATTCCTAACATCTTGATGAAAGTCAAAAACATAATTACAATTAATTCCTAATAGCTTGACGATAGTCAAAATTATATAATTACGAGTTTGATTGACCACTATTCTTTGATTAAACACGACAAAAATTTGAGGAACAAATTCGTCAAAAAATATTTCTCGCACCATTTGCATTAAATTCAAAACCTGAACCTTTCATTATCAGGTTGGTTGAGTAGCAAAAGTGATGGCATAGTCCCATTTTGGTTAGGATGGTGAAAAATCCATCTGCAACTGTAAATAAAATTAATACTATCCTTTCAGTAAAGGAATTTAAGGCATGCAGCAGCACCTTTAGCAAGCGTTTGGACATAAAAATTATGATTTTTGAAGGGAAAAAAAGTAGTAATTGGAGTTAGGTTGAAAAATAATATTTGAAATTTGAAATTATGTTTGAACATGCATTTCGCTTGAAAAAATGTTGCAGTTTTGTGAGTAGTGGAAAAAAATTCTGAAAATTTTGAAAAAAATGGTCAAAATTCTCAAAAAGTTTTACAAAATTTTATGGACAAATACAATTTTTTTTTTTAAAAATGATGGTCAAACGGGTCCTTAATTATGTCATCCTCTGCATCCAAGTTTCAAAGACATATTCTTTCTGCCAACAACAAAAATACTCTCGGTACTAGATGAGAGCATCTTTTTCATCTGTATCACTGATATCATTTATTCCCAAGCAACTTGCTCTGAAGCCTTGAGATAATAGAGAAAGTATGGTCCACCCACGAGTTGTATCAATCGTCCAAAAATACTATCATTATTATAGTTCGAAGTTCACCGTTTTGTTACCAGAAAAGGAGAAAAAATTATAACATCTTCTCCTTATAAGAGAAGTGTGTTTGATCAAAAAGTATGAGATCTTTAGTTAAACTAATTAAATAAAAAGATAGAGGTTGTTATTTTTTTATGTCAATATTACACAAGAGGGGGTGATTTATGTGGTGACCAATTTTAGTGTACAATAGTTATAAAAGGATCAGGTTCTTCTATGTGTTCCAACTCCTACAGTTTGCGAAATAATAAATGCGGAATTTAAAAACCACATTAATTTTACGTGAAAAACATCTGGCTCAAAAGGTGAAAAAACCACGACCTACTTCTCAGTAGAATTTTTCCAAACTCTTCACTAAATCAATGAGCCAAACAGTATTTACAAAATAAACTCTTTTGTAAACCTAAGGATTAACTCTAACCCTTTGTGGCAAACTAGCCTCTAGCTATTTGCGACAACTCCAAGTTAGTTGTAACTTGAAAAGTCAGTACCTATTACAAATGCTTCTAAATAAGCTGAAGGATACAATTTGTAATCACCTACTACAAATAAACTAGACTAAAAGATAACAGTTGGAACTGGTTCTTCTAGCTGGTCCAAGTAGCTTCAGAGTCGCACACTTAAATCTCACACGAACTGCTTGTAAAATTTCCTTGCTAATTTTGCTATCAATTCTGGTTTTGCTTCTGCTTATGTGCATACCTGTACAATAAGAATACTGAACAATATATAGGATTTAGTAGACAAAGAGATGTACTAGAATTCGGATGCTACTCTTCCTTGGTGGAAGAGTTTTCTAGTTGATCTCAACTCTCTAAATCCTCCTTTATCTTGATTCTGTTCTTACTGAATAAGGAGTCCATCTTCCTATCAATTTGCAACATTTTCGATCAGGAGATATCTCTTTAGATCACTGATTGTGTCTATCTCCTGCTTGTGCATCTCACGTGCCATTTACTCTGCATGTGTCTATGTCTCCAGTGATGGACCTGGTTCAACTCTGAGTTCCTTTGTCAATCTTCAAAACTATTCAGCTTCTTGATCCAATAAATTTTCCCTTTTTGATGATGACAAACTCTGTGCTTAGGCCTGTAATCACTTTAATCTAACATTGACACTTTTTAGAGCATTAAGCATTTATCATAAAGAACCAGGATCATTAGGTTATAAATATCACACTTTTTCAATATAGTACATCTTCCCCCTTTTGGCATCATCGAAAAGTTGCAAAATGTTAAAATTACCAGATTGATAAGAATTATTCATGGCCACTGGGGCAACTGCAAGTGCAAACATGAATTAATCATCAATAGTGAACCAAGAATGCAAACTATCAAAGAAAGTGAGGCAAAAAAAATAAGAGCACAAACAACAAAGTCCATTGATAGATGCATAGTTCAGCCACCAAACACACAAAAAAAATCAGTTACAATCATGAGAAAAAGATAGCAAAAAGAATCTTGAATCTGGGTCATAGAGGGGTAACGACAGGGCACTAGACACCTAAGGCTGGGAAGGAGTGGAGGTTGGGTTCTTTTCTTGGAGGAGGGGGAGCATATTTTGAAGAATCCCTTCATTCTTCTCCTTTTCTTTGGCCAGTTCATTTTTAAGAGCATCTCTCTCAGCCTCAATCTCTGCAAGGCGGTCTTCAATTGAAGAATTTCAACATCTTTAATCCCACATTCTCGTACAAGCGCCCTGACCTTGTTGTTCACAGGCATTTTTCTGGATAAACCAGGTTCAATGTCAGGAACATTCACAATATAGTCACATGCCAGAAGCGTGTTCTTCCGAAAATGGTCTTTGACAGTGGCCATTTCTGCCTTCTTCAAGGGCACTTTAAAGTGAGCCAGCACAGTCGTCAGGAGGAAACCATAAGGGATGGCATGGTCCTTGGAACCATTTACCACTCGGTCCAGCAACTGAATAATGAAATAGGGCCAGTTGATTTGACTTCCACTGTCTAGGCACTCCATGAGGGTTAGATACATAAAGTTTGCTATGTGCCTTCTCTCTTGCATGGGCAGTACACATTTGTTGATGAACACAAACACCACCTTGTGTTGTGGTTTCATCTCGCTTTTGTACACAGCCCTTGGTTCCACTTCTTTAGCATTGTCACTGAACCTTCTGGTAATTTGCAGTGCAGAAGGAAGACCATCCAAGCTGGGCCATTTCTGCCTTGTATAATCATCATGTCCCTCAGCTGGAATCCCAAGCACTTCGCCCAGCTCTTTGGCATCAAAGGTGATTTTTTTCCCCTTTACCTGACTTGAGACCTTGACATCCTTGACCTCAGCATTGGTCATGAACTCTACAATCTCACTCCTGGCCAGACTTCCATCTAACTGAAAGGCCATGTCCTTCCAGCCCTGCACTTCCAAGGTATCCAATAGGTAAACCATGCCAGACTCCTCCAGATCCTTCAACAATCTACCCTTCAGTATAGTACGTTTCCCAAATTTGTTCAATCCAGACTCCTCGGCTTCTTCACCATTCCAATCTTCCTCTTCATCAATCTGAACCTTCTTTGCTTTCAGGGTAGACCTAGTCCTCTTGGCAATAGTTGAGGGTGTAGCAGACACAGATGCAGACTTCTTGGAAGAAGTCTTGGCTTTCTTAGGTTTGGGTGTCTGAACCTCAGCATTTGCCATTTGTTCTTCTCGATGGACCAGGTCCATCTCCTCAACCTCAATAGCCTCTACATGCTCAAACACTTTTGCCTTCCCTTTTTCAACTCTCTTTCTCTTACTCTCCTCCAAAGCCTTCTGCAACTCCTCTTCACTCTGCCTAATTGCACTGCGTGTAGTTCGTCCTCTAGGAATGGAAATTTCAGCAGTGGGAGTGGCTTTTCTCTTCTTACTTGCCACTGAAGTTTCAGCCTTTTTAGTTTTGGATGTCCTCTTTCCTTTGGGTTTATAACTCTCCTCTAACTTTCTCATAAGATCGGCCAAAGTTTCTTCATTGGATGAACCAGGTTCATCAGTAGAATGTCGAAGATTTTCTAACCCCTCAGCTGCCTCTCCTGGGTTGTTTCCCCCTAGGTCTTTGTCACCTCTTTCAACTACCACTGGTGTGACGGGTGTAAAGATGTCAGCAGTTTGTTTATCAGTAGTACAGAATTCAATAGAGATTATTCCCTTCTCATAGTTGTCTCTTAAGAAATGGTGCCTAACATCTATATGCTTTGTTCTTTTATGATGAACGGGGTTCTTCATCATACTAATAGCACTAGTGTTATCACAGAAGATAGGGATGCATCCAACCTCTGTACCAAAATTCAATTGTTGTTCAATCCATAAGAGCTGAGCACAACATGAGGCTGCAGCCTCATACTCTGCCTCAGCAGTAGATAGAGCTACTGAATTCTATTTCTTAGAAGCCCAAGACACAAGAGATGAACCCAAAAAGTGTGTCATACCTGAGGTGCTCTTTTTATCTACCAAAAAGCCTGCATAGTCAGCATCAGCATATCCCACAAGATCAAAATTACTACCTTTAGGATACCAAAGACAGAGGTATGTGGTGCCTTTAAGGTATCTCAGGATTCTCTTTACTGCAGTTAAGTGTGATTCCTTTGGATTAGCCTGAAATCTCACACAAAGCCCTACGCTGAAGACAATGTCAGGTCTACTGGCAGTAAGATACAACAATGAACCAATCATTCCTCTATACAACTTTTGATCGACAGATGAACCAGGTTCATTTACATCTAGTTTTGTGGTTGTTGCAATAGGAGTGTCAATTTCCTTTGAGTCTTCCATTTTAAATCATTTAAGCAATTTTTTCACATATTTTTGTTAATGGATCATAGTTCCATTTGAATTTTGTTTAATTTGTAAGCCCAAAAAGAAGTTAAGCTCACCCATCATGCTCATTTCAAATTCACTACCCATTAGTTTAGCAAATTCTTTACTTAGTTTTTCAGAAGTTTCCCCAAAGATTATGTCATCTACATATATATGCACTACCAAGAGACCTTTACCTTTTTCCTTCAAGAATAAGGTGCTATCAATTTTACCTCTCTTGTAGTCATGCTCCAGCAGAATTTTGAAAGCCTTTCATACCATACCCTTGGAGCTTGCTTGAGTCCATACAGTGCTTTGTCAAGCTTGTACACATGATCAGGATTCTCCTTATTTTCAAAACACAGAGGCTGCTTTACAAAAACTTCTTCCTTGAGATAGCCATTCAGGAAGGCACTCTTGACATCCATCTGGTGAAGGGTGAATTCCATGAAATCAGCGAAGGCTATGAGGAGCCTAACTGCTTCCAACCTTTCCACAGGAACAAAGGATTCATCACAATCTATTCATTCCTCCTGTCTATATCATTGAACCACCAATCTTTCCTTGTTTCTTGTAACTGTTCCATCTTCATCAAGTTTGTTTCTAAATACCCACTTTGCGCCAATAATTGATCTATCAAAGGGTCTACGTACCAGATGCCAAACTTGACTCCTTTCAAATTGGTTAAGTTCTTCTTGCATTGCATTTATCCAATCTTCATCCTGCAAAGCTTCAACATTATTTTTAGGTTCAATCAGGGATAGAAAAGCATCAAACGCACACAGATTTTTCAAAGAGGATCTGGTTCTGATTCTATATGTTGGACCAGTTATAATGTTCTCAATGGGGTGTGAGCTTTGATATCTGTGTGATTTTACAACCAACTGGGTATTACTTGAAGATCCTACAGTGTCTTGTTGTTGTGGAACAGGATCAGGGACAAGTTCCAATGAGGTTTGGAAATTAGTTTGTTGCTCAGTTCCCCCTGGCATGTTTCCTGGGATGGATGAACCTGTTCCATAACCCATTCCTTCCTCCAGTGTTGCTCCAATTTGGTCTAAGTTTCTGACCAGCCCAATTTCTTCATCTACTTGTTCCTCTCTCTCAGAGAGAATGTTAGTTTCATCAAAAACAACATGCATTTCTCTTCAACACACATAGTTATTTTGTTATACACTTTATAAGCCTTACTATGTGAAGAATATCCCAAGAATACTCCCTCATCACTTCTGGGATCAAACTTACCTAGGGAGTCCTTGCCATTGTTGTGCACAAAGCACTTACAGCCAAAAGCCCTAAGATGAGATATATTGGGCTTTCTCCCTTTAGGTAACTCATAGGGAGTCTTCTCTACAAGTGGTCTAGTCATGCACCTATTTATGATATAGCATATAGTGTTTACCGCTTCTGCCTAGAAGCTATGAGGTAGTTTACTAGAAAGAAGCATAGTCCTGGCCATATCTTCAAGTGTCCTATTTTTTCTTTCAACCACTCCATTTTGTTGTGGAGTTCTAGGGGCAGAAAACTTATGATCTATGCCATGCTCATCACAAAATTCAGCAAATTTGGCATTTTCAAATTCAGTGCCATGATCAGACCTAATTGATGCAAGTTGATTTTCTAATTGTTTC
This sequence comes from Nicotiana paniculata, assembly GCA_005239505.1. NCBI lineage: Eukaryota > Viridiplantae > Streptophyta > Magnoliopsida > Solanales > Solanaceae > Nicotiana > Nicotiana paniculata. Next base: position 32,299 of record ML354279.1, read on the forward strand.
TGTATTTTTCTAACAAAAGAAGTAAACATGTCAAATGCTTCATATTTAGATATTAGAAACAATGTCCGGGTAAATCTAGAATAGTACTCAACAAGCACCATTACATATCTCTTTCCACCTCTGCTTAATGTTCTCATAGGACCACTGATCACGCTCAACTATGTCTTATAAAAGACTAAGCGGGCGTTGCAAATATAATCCGGG
>ML354280.1:0-21896 GCA_005239505.1 Nicotiana paniculata
GACTTCTATTCTAACTTGGAAACACTTAAAACCCGTCAAAACTCAATTTCTGGCCGTTCCGGGCCCCTGGTGTTTCAGCCCTAAAGCCTGGGTAAAGCCAGGCAGGCCCTGGCGTTACAGCCCTAAGGCCTGGGTAACGCCTGGACCCCCCAGGCGTTATGGGTCTAACGCCTGGGTAACGCCAGGCTGCCCCAGGCTGTTTGGCTTGGTGCCCGGCTATCGTCCGGGTGTCCCCTCTCGCGTATTCTTCGACGTATNGTTCTAGCTACTCATCAGTAAGTGTAGCTCATAAGCAACCTCCCCAACTCGCCTCAACACCTCGAAGGGACCTATAAACCTCGGGCTCAGCTTGCCCTTCTTTCCAAACCTTATAATATCCTTCATCGGCGAGACCTTCAACAGAACCTTATCCCCCTCCATAAATGATACATCACGCGCCCTCTGATATGCGTAACTCTTCTGTCTGGATTGTGCTGTGCAAAGCCTCTGCTGAATCAACTTCACCCTCTCCAAGGCATCTCTCACCAGGTCGGTACCATATAACTTAGCCTTGCCAGGATCAAACCACCCGATAGGGGAACGACATCGCCGACCATACAAAGCCTCAAATGGAGCCATCTCGATGCTGGACTGGTAACTATTATTGTAAGCAAACTCGGTCAAAGACAAGAACTTGTCCCACTGACCTCCAAAGTAAATCACGCATGCCCTGAGCATGTCCTCCAATATCTGAACTGTACGCTCCGACTGGCCATCAGTATGAGGGTGTGTTGTGCTGAGATCTATGTAGGTGTCCATCTCACTATGAAATGCTCTCCAAAAATGCGAGGTGAACTGAGGACCTCGATATGATATAATGGACACCGGCACACCGTGCAATCGGACTATCTCCCGAATGTAGATCTGGGCCAACCTCTCAGAAGTATAAGTAGTAATCACTGGAATGAAATGCGCCGATTTGGTCAATCTATCCACAATGACCCAAACCGCATCAACCTTCCGCAAAGTCTGAGGCAACCCAACCACGAAGTCTATAGTGATGCGCTCCCATTTCCACTTAGGAATGGGCATCTGCTGAAGTAGGCCTCCTGACCTCTGGTGCTCATACTTAACCTGCTGGCAGTTAAGACACCTAGTCACATACTCCACAATGTCCCTCTTCATCCGCCTCCACCAGTAATGCTGCTTCAAATCACGATACATCTTTGTAGCACCAGGATGAATAGAATACCGAGAACTGTGTGCCTCCTCTAGAGTCCTCTCCTTCAGGCCATCAACGTTAGGAACACATAAACGGCCCTGAAGTCTCAGAACACCATCCTCGCCAATAGTAACCTCATTGGCACCACCCCGTACCACTGTCTCCCGAAGTTCTGCTAAGCACGGCTGAGCAACCACATGTGCTAAACCTCGACGAGTCTCTGAAAGGTCTAATCTCACCAGGTGATTAGCCAAGGACTGAATGTCCAAGGCTAGAGGTCTCTCATCTGCTACAATATAGGCCAAGCTACCCATACTCTTCGCCTTCCTGCTCAAAGCATCTGCTACCACATTTGCCTTGCCCGGATGATAAGGAATGGTGATACCATAATCCTTCAACAACTCAAGCCATCTACGCTGCCTTAGATTGAGATCTCTCTACTTGAACAAGTGCTGCAAGCTGCGGTGGTCTGTATAAACCTCACAGGACACCTTATACAAGTAGTGCCTCCAAATCTTTAGAGCAAGAACAATTGCCACCAACTCCAAATCGTGCACTGGGTAATTCTTCTCATGAACCTTCAGCTGGCGCGAAGCATAAGCAATAACTCTCCCTTCCTGCATCAACACACACCCCAAGCCAATGCGTGAAACATTGCAATATACTGTGTACATCCCATAACCGGAAGGGAATACCAGAACTAGCGCTGAAGTCAATGCCGCCTTGAGCTTCTGAAAGCTCGCCTCACACTCGTCGGACCACCAAAACGGGGCATTCTTCCGAGTTAATCTAGTCAATGGAGCTGCAATAGAAGATATCCCCTCCACAAATCGGCGGTAATAGCCTGCTAGGCCCAAAAAGCTCCTGATTTCTGTAGCTGAAGTAGGATGCGACCAACTCTGGACTACCTCGATCTTCTGAGTATCAACCTTGATACCCTCTCCGGATACCACATTCCCCAAGAATGCTACGGAATCCAACCAAAACTCACACTTGGAGAACTTAGCATATAGCTTATGTTCTTGCAATGTCTGGAACACAACTCTCAAATGTTGCTCGTGCTCCCCCAGGCTACGTGAGTAAATCAAGATGTCATCAATAAGACAATGATGAAGGAATCAATATACGGCTTGAACACCCTATTCATCAAGTCCATGAATGCTGCTGGGGCATTAGTCAAGCCAAAGGACATCACTAGGAACTCATAGTGGCCATATCTTATACAGAAAGCAGTCTTCGGAACATCTGAGGCCCGAATCTTTAATTGATGATATCCCGATCTCAAATCAATCTTAAAAAACACCCTAGCACCCTGCAACTGGTCGAACAAATCATCGATGCGCGGCAAAGGATACTTGTTCTTTATGGTGATCTTGTTCAACTGGCGGTAATCAATACACATCCGCATGGATCCATCCTTTTTACTTCACGAATAGAACTGGAGCACCCTACGGAGATACACTTGGTCTGATGAACCCCTTCGCCAACAACTCCACAAGCTGCTCCTTCAACTATTTCGGAGCCATACGGTATAGAGGAATAGATATAGGTTGGGTGCCTGGAGCCAAATCAATGCAGAAATCAATATCATGATTCGGATGCATGCCCGAAAGATCTAAAGGAAATACATCAGCAAACTGTCGAACAACTGGCATTGACTCAATCGTAGGAGACTCGGCGGTGGTGTCCCGCACATAAGCAAGATAGGCCAGACAACCCTTCTCGACCATATGTCGAGCCTTCATGAATGAAATAACCCGGCTGGCTGCACTAACTGAGGAACCTCTCCACTCCAGCCTAGGCGACTCGGGCATGGCTAAAGTAACTGTCTTGGCATTGCAATCTAGCACTACATGATAAGGAGATAGCCAATCCATGCCTAGAATAACCTCAAAATCCACCATGTCGAGCAATAAAAGTTCTGCTCTGGTCTCGAACCCACAGAAGGAGATCACACAAGACCGATAGATCCGGTCTACCACCACAGAATCACCCATAAAAGTGGACACATATATAAGAGAACCCAAGGACTCGCGAGGAGCATCCATAAAATGAGCAAATAATGTTGAAACATATGAATTGGTGGATCCTGGATCAAATAATACTGAAGCCTCTCTACCACATAGTGAGATAATACCTGTGATCACAGTGTCTGAGGCCATTGCATCTGATCTGGCCGGAATGGCATAGAATCTAGTTGGAGTACTGGAAGACTGGGCTCCATCAGAGTGAACAGGAGCTACCTGACCTCCCCCTAACTGGCCTCCACTTCTAGGATGACCCCTGCCGCCCTATCCTCCACCTCTAGGTGGCCGGACTGCTGGTGCCGGACCCATCAGCCGATAACCCTGTTGTACGGTCTTGCCTCGAAACCTGGGACAATTCCTCCTCATATGACCTGGCTCTCCACACTTGTAACAACCCCCAGATACCATAGTCTGTTGCCCCGAAGAAGAACCCTGAATGGTCGGAGGGCGATGTGAGCCCTCTGGCATAGCACTGAAGTAGGGGTCGGAGGATCTCGGATGACTGGGATAACCATTGGGTGAACTCTGAATTGCTGGAGGAAGGTAGGAACGCTCTGGCATGGCGCTGTAATGAGGTCTCGCTGGAACACCTCGGGGAGGTGGTGGAGGTGCTGAATATGAAGGCCTGTTGGGCTGAGTAAAGCTGAACTGACATCTGCCCCTAGCTGGGGCACCTCTAAAATCTCCGGAGAATCTAGACCTCTTGTCTTGTTGCCCCTGCTCCCTACTCCTCGATCGATACCCCTCGATTCTTCGAGCAATCTCTACCACGAGCTGATAAGGAGTACCCATCTCCAGCTCTCGGGCCATGGTGTCCCTAATACCTGGATGCAACCCAGCCACAAATCTCCGCACTCTCTCTGTGTCATTAGGTAGTATCATGAGTGCATGGCGAGACAACTCTGAAAATCTGGCCTCATAATCTGTCACTGACATATGTCCTTGCTCTAGCCGCTCAAATTGATACCGCAGCTCTTCCCTCTCAGAGGGTGGGATATATCTATCCAGAAACATCTGCGTGAACTGCTCCCAAGTGACAGGAGGAGAATCTACTAGCCTGCTGAGAATATAGGACTACCACCACCTACGAGCTCTGCCCTCCAACTGGAAGGTAGTAAAATCCACTCCATGGGACTCTAGGTATCCTCATGTTGTGCAGTCTGTCCCTACACCTATCCACATAATACTGGGCATCCTCGCCTTGATAACCCCCAAAGATCGGAGGGTGCAATCGAGTCCATCTATCCAACAACTTCTGCGGATCGCCGTCCGCAGCTGGTCTGGGCTCAGGTGCTGCTGCAACAGGCTGGACACCCCACCCACGGGCAGTGTACCCCGTATGCTGGTGTCTGGCCTGCAGCCTGGGCAGTAGGGGTCTGGACTCCCCCTCCTGCCTGAGAAATGGCAGGATCTGCTGGAAATAAACTAGCCTGGGACATAGTGTCCATAAATCTCATCATCCAGCCCATGACCGCCTGGAAGCATGGCGCCGTCATGAAGTCTACGGGAGCAGTATATGCTGGAGGCACCTCGTCCTACTCTTCCATGATAGGGTCCTCTGGTGGTGGAACCAGAATAGCTCTGGGATACCCTCGTCCCCTACGTCGGGCCGGTGCCGTCCCCCGGCCTCTGCCACGGCCTCGGACAACAAGGGTAGCGACCCTTCCCGGGTCTGGAACATCAGATGCACGCGTCCTCACCATATGTGAGAGAATAGAAGAATGAATTTAGTACATCATCTCCGTACTGATCCGCAAGACTCTACTAGGTTTGCCCTTGAATCGTGAGACTTACGTGAACCTAGTGCTCTAGTACCATATTGTCACGACCCAAAATCCTAAATTAGGTCGTGATGGCGCCCAACAGCGGGGTCAGGCAAGCCAACACTCAATTTACTAAGGATTCTTTCTTATTAGATTAAACATTTCAACATATACACAATTTTTAAAACTTAAAAACAACCTAAATCGACAAGGATAATTAGCCAGTTTGCAATCAAAAGCGGTCATGAGGAGGCGTGAGCTAATATATATATATATATATATATACAGACCCGTAATCCATACTACTATCACGTTGTGCCAGCAACTAGTGTCACAAGTCCTACGGGCATACTAATAGAATATACAAAAGATATTATATACAGTCCCACTGTCTGAAAGAAATAGACGGGAAATAAGCAAAAGAAACCCCATGGTGCTGCCGGAGATCATCAGGATAAAGTAGCTCACCGTGAAGTTAGGTCCGTCTATAATCAGGATCAAGCTCCGGTCTTACAACAAGATGCACCAGCCTCAGAACCTGTACAATTATGTACAGAAGCGAAGCATGAGTACATAAATATATATGTACCCAGTGAGTATCCCACCTAACCTCGAAGAAGTAGTGACGAGAGGTCGACATGACACTCACTAAGGTCCAACAATATAATTTAGCAAAATATGATGAAAACGGTAGGCATGTAAAGGCCAAGCAGCAAATATATATAAGGAACTGAAATCCAAGGAAGTACTAGAAATAAATAAACAATTACTACTTCACCTTCCCCCAAATATCTGTCAAATCAGTGTCCATTAATTTAGTAACAAATAAATCATGCGCATACAAGATAAGGACAACCGGCCTGAGCCATAAGATAGTCGTGTCCGTGCACTGCCGAGGGTTGAACGGCCCGAACCATAAGTGCACCTTTCCATAAAGTACTCACATCTATGCACTGCCGAGGATTGAACGGCCCGAACCAAAAGTGCATCTTTTCCATAAAGTAATCCTCTCTATGCACTGCCGAGGATCGAACGGACCGAACCATAATTCCATCTTTCAATCCGCCGTGGCGTACGGCCAGCTCCAATAAGAGTGGGGTAAATCACACTCCGCTTGCGGGATGTAAATTGCGAAGTGGTCACATGCACACACAATATTCCTTTTTAAATTACTTTCACTGAACAATTTCTTAAAAAATTTCTCAATTCCATGAGGGAAATAAGCCGCATGTAACATTTAGTTTATTAAGCATATAGCTCATTTCAACTAAAACAAGAGGCATGATGTGGACCTAACATCCAGACATAATAATAATAGCCGCTATGTACGGACTCTCGTCACTTTGTACATACGTAGCCCCCACAATTATCACACATAGCATTTAAATCACCTACGGGGACAGTTCCCTCTTACGAGGTTAAGGAGACTCACCTCGTGTTGCACCTACTCCCCGGGTCCAGAATGCGCCCAAAATTCTGAACTCGTCACCCAAAGGACTCGAAGCTAACCAAATGTTACGTAAATATATCAAAGTATACTCAAAGTATGGAATTCTCCTATTATTTAGCCAAATTCATCATTCTTGAATAAATCCCAAAATCCAACCTCGGTCCCGCATGCTCAGATTTCAAAATTTCTTGAAGGAAACACTCACCCATAACCTAAGGATCATTAATATATGATTTTTATATGATTTCATAGCCAATTCACAGGTAATTCTTTAAATTCTCGAAAGCCCTAGGTTACTACCCAATTCCTTAATTTTCCACTAATAGGTAGTTAATTAACCTAGCAATTCATGCATTAACTAACTTTAGGATAGAATTCACTTACCTTTTTAGTAGCTAGGTCGTGGAGCTCTTTCCCAAGCTTTCAAGGTCTCTAATGGAGGAAGAAAATAGGGTGAAATGAACTAATCCCGTGCTTTAAAGAACTTACTGCCTATTGTGGTTCCGCACCTGCGGCTCAAGGACCGCACCTGCGGTCTCGCGCCTGCGAGAAAAGACTCGCACCTGCGGAAGAGGGGCAAGGGGCAAGGGGCCTGGGCTCGCACTTGCGGCTCCGCTCCTGCGGATATTATCTGCACCTGCGAGAAATGGGAAGCCTCACCTGAAGCTGCACTTGTGAGGCAAGGACTGCATGAGCGGTCTCGCACCTGCGACTGGGCAACCGCACCTGCAGTCACACCAGATCAAGTGCACCAGCAACTGCTTCAGCTGATTTTTGGCCTCGTTTGGTGCCCGACAAGCACCTGGGCCCACCCGAGCCCCCGTCAAAATATACCAACAAGTACCAAATTATAATACGGACTCGCTCGACCCTTCGCAACACCCAAACAATGCTAAAGCTCAAAATTACACCTCAAAACCCCTAGAATCAAACTTAGGAACTTTAAGTTTCTTGAATTTGCTAACAATCCGCCGAACTGACCTATACTACTCGGAATGACCCCAAATTTTGCGAGCAAGTTATGAATGACATAATAGAACTATTCCGAGTCTCAAAATTCTGTTCGAAACTCGATAACACAAAAACATGTCCCAAACCACAATATGAACTTAAGGAAACTCTTATTTCGATATTGGGCACTTAAAAGCTCTCGGGTCATCCAAAACCCATTCTTAACATACACCCAAATCCGAAATCATCATACGAAGCTACCGAAACCGTCAAAACTCGATTATGAGGTCGTTTACTCAAAATGTTGACCAAAGTCAAACTTGTCCTTAAAGGCCAACCTGAAGGAACCAAGTGTTCCAATATTGCTCTAAACATTCCCGAATCCCGGACCACCTGAACCCGCAAGTGATAAATCACAGTAAGCCGCTAGGGGAAGTTTAATTTAGGGGGAACGGGGTCCGACAACGCAAAGCGACTGGTTGGGTCGTTACAATTTTCTTCTAATATTACAATTTTAGATTCTTCTTCAACCTTACAACGTGTATTTTTATCTTTACATTACAACACTCTTTCTGCAGATTTTTCTGGTCTTTATTTAATCGTGTCCTTATCCTAGTTCCAGTTTCTATAGTTTGTACTGGTGTATGTGTAATATTTAAAAAAAATATCATTCCATTTCTACTGAGTAAATAACTACCATTGTTATGTAATATAAAAATTAATCCTAGTACAAAATCTACATTTATATTTAAGTCTCTTACCTAGATTTTATCTAACTTGTAACTAGGTTTATAAAAATCTAAGCATGAATGTAAAGCTAATCTGCGATTTATCTACATAATATTTGTATATATTATGAGTTTCATCCGTCTGCATAGCACCAATTGGCTTATCTAAGGTTTTGATCAAATTTGGTGGAACTATCTTCTTATTTATTATACATCTTGTACATCCGGAATCTACTAAAGCTAACGTTTCTATTTCGAAATTCTCTATTTTGATTCTTGATAATATTTTTATTGTACTTAATTTTTTATCCTCATTACATATCAGTGTGTCGTAGTTTTCTATACTCATTAGTTCTTCATCGTGTACGAATTCTGTTATATTTTCTCTGCTATTTTCTATTTTTTGTTTTCTTTTTTCTAATTCATTTATTCTAGTTTCTAATGCCACTTCTCTTAAATTGAGAGTAGAACAATTTATCCCTTGGTATTTTTCTTCTTTATTTATTTTTGTTTCAAATTATTTTTCTATACATAAGATACATCCTTCTAGGTAGCATAACTTACATTTCGCTCTTTTATCCCTACTAGGGTACCATTTACATATAAAACATTGATTACTATCTAATCCTTTATTTTTTTCAAAATCATGATCACATTCTTCAGATATGTTTACTAATGTATTTGCTTGTATTTCCTCTAAATTTAGTTTTTCTAATCCTATCTCATTTATTAATTCTTCTTCTTCTTCTTCTTCTTCTTCTTCTTCTTCTTCTGATTCTGATGAGTCTATTTGAGTTTTTTCCTCTATATCTAAACTCACTATAGAGTATATACTTTCATTATCTAACATATATTCGTCTACGTTTATTAAAGTTTCATGTAAATGTAACGACCCAGCCAGTCGTTTTGAGAGTTAAAGCCCCTATCATTCATTAACTGCTTTCCCCATATCTTATTTTGTTATTTTGGTTGCCGGAAGGGTTCATGTTGAGTTTTTGAAACGAATTGAGACACTTAGTCTCTTATTTGGGAGTTTAAGTTGGAGAAGTCGAACGGATGTCGACTTGTGTGTATCGACCTCAAATTTGAATTTTGATGATTCTGTTAGCTCCTAGGTGATTTTGGATTTAGGAGCGCATCCAGAATGTGTTTTGGAGATCCGTAGTAGATTTAGGCTTGAATTGGCGAAAAGTTAGATTTTTGGCAATTTTGGTCAGCAGTAAAAAATTTTATATCGAGCCCAGAATTGAATTCTAGAAGTGGGAGTAGGCCCATAGTGTCAGTTTTGACTTGTGTGTAAAATTTGGAGTCATTCGGACAAGGTTTGATATGTTTAGATGTCGTTTGTAGAATTTGGAAAATTCAAAGTTTCTCAGGCTTGAATCTATGCATAATTCATGTAGTTGATGTTGTTCAATGTGGTTTGAAGGCTCAACAAGGTTTGTATGGTGTTTTAGGATTTGTTTGTATGTTTGGTTGAGGTCCCGGAAGCCTGAGGTATGTTTCAGATGCTTAACAGATGAATTTTTTGACTTAGGAAGTTGTTGAAGATTTCTAGTGTCTGGTGTTTTGCACCTGTGGAGTGGAGACCGCATGTGTGGACTCGCACGTGCGGAGGACTAGGCGCAGGCACGAAAGTTGGAAGCTTGACCAGGGGTCGCAGGTGTGAGGATGATCCGCATCTGCGATGCCCGCAGTGCGCCCAAGGTTTCGCAGGCGCGGATGAAGATCGCAGGTGCGAATAGTGCTCCACAGGCGCACACGCGTAGGTGCGAACCCCTTGCCGTAGATGCGGACCCAGCCCCCTTTATTGATTTCTGCACTTGCGAGGGATTTTCCGCAGGTGCAGCGTCGCAGGTGCGACCCATGGCCCGTAGGTGTGAAGATCGCTGGGCAGAAAAGGGGCAGAATCGAGGGTTATTGTTCATTTCACACAAATTTGATTTTTGAGCTCGGGAGAAGATGGTTTCTTGAAGGATTTTCAGAGAAAACTTTCGGGCAACAATTCCTCTTGTTTTTGGTTGTATTTCATTAATCTATAGTTGTTTTCTCCATTTAGTTTCGGATTTGGATTGAAAAGTTGGGGAAATGGGGGAAAAGTTCCCTAATCGAATTTATGAGTTTTGATTGGGATTTAGACATCGGATTTGGGTAATTTTTGTACGAGTGATCTCGTGAGTGAATAGGTGTTCTTAATTGGTAACTTTTACCCGATTCCGAGTCGTGGGCCCGGAGAGGCTTTTTGGGTGTTTTCCTATTTTCTTGCCTTAGCTTCGAATTCATTAGCTAATATAGTTAGTTGTATCTATATTTACGTTATGTAATTGATTTAATTGGATTTGGGCCACTCAAAGTTGGATACTCGTGGAAAGAACGCAGTTTTGGAATTATTTGAGCATGGTTCGAAGTAAGTGGCTTGCCTAACCTTGTGTAGGGGAACTTTCCCTAATGATTTTGGTACATTTTGATATATGAGCGTCGTGTGCTTGAGGTGAAGAGTACGTACACGGTCTACTTGTTGTAAAACTCTATTTTTCACTAAATCATAACATGTTTTCCCTATTTGAACTACACAAGCATATGTAATTACCTTGTTAAAATTAGGAAAGCATGCCTACGTGTTTTAACTGTCTATTTGAACTCTGTGCAACATTTTTAGTGAAACTCCTATTTTTCTTAGTTTGAACTTAGCCTAAACTATAGACTTCATTGCCGTAACTGTTGTGTTTATTGGTTGAACTGCATATCTACTTTGGGACTACGAACCTCATTCTAGGAGACCTCCCAGCATTGCATATTTACAATGCAACTACAAACACATTCTGGGAGATCCCCCTCTACTGCATATTTACTTTGGGACTATGGGATGGTATCCGGGAGATCCCCCTATTGCTATTACTGTGTTCTGAGTTGTAGTCTATCATTGATTTCTATTCATATTGATATTCTGTAATTATTTCATTGCGATATTTCTTCGTGTCTTATTTTGTTATATTTTTACCAGTAGGGCCCTGATCTGACCTCGTCACTACTCGACCGAGGTTAGGCTTTGCACTTACTGGGTACCATTGTGGTGTACTCATGCACTTCCTGCATATGTTTTCCATGTGCAGATCGGGGTACGAGCTATCAGCCTCAGATCTAGTGTGTGGTTGCTGCTTTAGGAGACTTCAAGGTACTTCTGCTCGCGTCCGCAGACCTCAGATTCCCCTTTTGTCCCTTGTGTAGAATTTCCACTATTTTTCTTCAAACATTTATGTATAGAGCAGTAGAGACTCTTAGAAGCTTGTGACTGACGACATTCCGGGTTTTGGGAGTGATGATCATTGTATATGCCGAGTGGCACTATTTTGCGTATTAATTTCATCTGTTGGCTTATATCTTTATGTTTTCTTTCGTTTTTCGGGATAATAGGCTTACCTAGTCGTAGAGACTAGGTGCCGTCACGACAGTTCACGGTGGGAAAATTTGGGTTGTGACAAGTTGGTATTAGAGCTATAGGTTCATAGGAGTCGTGAGTCACAAGCCGGTTTATTAGAGTTTCACGGATCGGTGCGGGGACATCCGTACTTATGTTTAGGAGGCTATGTAATTGTTAAGAACAATCATACTTCTTGATTTTCTTGTCGTGCGAGTTATTGACATCAAAATTCTAAAATATTCTATTATATTCTTTCTCACAAATGGTGAGGACCGTACCAGGAGGACCAACGATCAGGCACCCGATCCCCTACCATAGCCTCCATAGGCCGGGGTCGGGGTAGAGGAAGACCATGCGGTGAAGCCCGAGCACCCGTGTCAGCTGCGACAGAGGAGCCCCCAGCAGCTCTAGCTGGAGGGTCGACACCGGAGGTTCCTATTGCTACTCCAGCCCTCCAGGAGACTTTGGCTCAGTTCATGAGCATGTTCTGCACTTTGGCTGAGGCTGGGCTGATTCTGATAGCTCCCGCCACATCTCAGACCGTGGGAGTGGCACAGACTCCCGCAACCCGTATTCCTGAGTAAGTGTCCAGATTGATCAGGCCCCAGAGTTTATTCCTGTGCCCCCAGTGTCTTTGGTTCAGCATGAGACCATGGTAGCTGCTTCTAAGGCAGAGCAGCTCAGAACTTGAGAGGTAGAAGAAGTACCACCCACCCACTTTCAACGGACTAGCTTCAGATGATGCTTAGGGTTTTCTTGAGGAGTGTCATCGTATCCTCCGCACTATGGGCATAGTGTAGATGGGTGGAGCTTCTTTCACCGCTTTTCAGCTGAGGGGAGCGACATATTAGTGGTGGCATGCCTATAAGCTGAGTAGTCCGGCTGAGGCAGCCTCACTCACTTGGACTCAATTCTTAGATATGTTATTGTGAGAGTATGTCCCTCAGAGCCTCAGGGATGCTTGGCACAGAGAGTTTGAGAAGCTGCGCCATGGTGCTATGACTGTGTCGGAGTATGTAGTTCGTTTTAGTGAGTTGGCTCGACATGCACCGACTTTGGTTGCTACAGTCAGAGAGAGGGTTTGTCGCTTCATTGAGGGGCTCCACCTAGTATTCAGACTAGTATGGACAGGGAGTTAGAGATGGATATCACTTATGAGCAGTCCGTGAGTATTTACAGTAGAGTGGAGGGAATGTTTGCCCGGGACAGAGAGGCCAACAGTTCTCGATATACTGGCCATTATTCAGGAGCTCGTGCGCCAGCAACACCTATGGTAGGGGTTTTGTGAGTTGCCCTATTCATTCAACTTTTCCCCCAGCCAGCGGTGTTCCAGCTCCTCCTAGACCTCAAGAGCTTTATTATGCACCGCTAGTATCTATTGTGGCTCCTGCTCGAGGTGCTATTACCCACCAGTCCAGCAGGCTAGGTTCGAGCCAGTCTCAGCCACTGCGTCCTCCGAGGGATTGTTATGAGTGTGGTGATACTCGTCACATGGTTAGGGATTGTCCAAAATTCAGGAGGGGTGCACCTCTACTGACCTCTCAGCCACCACGTGCTCCACCGGGTCCTTTTTCCATTCTTCCAGCCCCAGCTACTGCCCTACCTACTCAGGCAACTCGAGGTGGATGTTGGGGAGGACGAGGTCGCCTAAGAGGGGGAGGCCAGGCCAGGTATTATGCCCTTCCAGCCCGTTCAAAGGTCGTTGCTTCAGATTTTATCATCTCAGGTATTGTCCCCGTCTATCATAGAGATGCATTAGTATTATTTGACCCAGGCTCTATTCATATGTGTCTTCTTTGTTTGCTCCACATTTGAGGGTATCTCAAGATTCTTTGAGTTCCCCAGGTTATGTATCTACTCTTGTGGGAGATGCTCTTGTTGTGGACCACGTATATCGGTCGTGTTTGATTGCTCTTAGTGGTTTTGAGACCAGAGCCGATTTATTATTGCTCAATATGGTACATTTTGATGTTATCTTGGGCATGGACTAGTTGTCCCCCCATTATGCTATTCTTTATTGTCACGCTAAGACCGTGACGCTGGCTATGCCAGGCTTACCGCGATTAGAGTCGAGAGGTACCTTAGAGTACCTCCCTGCAGGCTTATTTCATTTCTTAAAGCTTAGCGAATGGTTGAGAAGGAGCGTGATGCGTATTTAGCTTATGTCATAGATGTCAATATTGACACCCCTACAGTTGAGTCAGTCCCAGTAGTGAGGGACTTCCCTAATGTATTTCCAGTTGATCTTCCGGGCATGCCGCCTGATTGAGATATTGATTTTTGCATTGATTTGCTGCCGGGCACTCAGCCCATATCTATTCCTCCTTACCGTATAGCTCCTTCTGAGTTGAAGGAGTTAAAGGAGCAGTTACAGGAGTTGCTTGATAAGGGTTTCATTAGGCCCAGTGTGTCACCTTGGGGTTCTCCTGTCTTGTTTGTGAAGAAAAAGGATGGTTCCATGCGTATGTGTATTGATTATCGTAAGTTGAACAATGTTACAAAGATGAACATGTATCCATTGCCTCGCATTGATGATTTGTTTGATCAGTTATAGGGTGCCAGGGTGTTTTCCAAGATTTACTTGAACCGTTAGTTGAAGATTCGGGAGCCGGATATCCCGAAGACAGCTTTCAGGCCATATATGGTCATTATGAGTTTCTTATCATGTCTTTTGGGCATACCATGACCCAAAAGCTTTTATGCATATGATGCACAGTGTTTTCCGGCCTTATCTTGATTCTTTTGCCACTGTGTTTATTGACGACATTCTGGTATATTTCAGGTCTCAGGAATATCATGAGCATCACTTGAGGACCGTGCTTCAGACTTTGAGGGAGAAGAGATTGTATGGAATATTTACTTAGTGTGAATTCTTGCTTGATTCGGTGGCATTCTTAGATCACATAGTATCTTTTGATGGGATCAAGGTAGATCCGAAGAAGGTGAAGGCAGTGGAGAGTTGGTCTAGACCATCATCAGCTACGGAGATCCGTAGTTTCCTTGTTTTGGTGGGATATTATCGTCGCTTTGTAGATGGGTTTTCATCTATTGAAGCACCTATAACCAGGCTGACCCAGAAGGGTGCCCCGTTCAGGTAGACCAAGGAGTGTGAGGAGAGATTTCAGAAGCTCAAGACAGCTTTGACTACACCCCCAGTTTTGGTATTGCCTACAGGTTCGGGGTCTTACACTTCTATTTTGATGCCTCGAGGATTGGCCTTGGAGCAGTGTTGATGAGGGACGGTAGGGTGATTGCCTATGTGTCTAGACAATTGAAGGTGCATGAGAAGAATTATCATGTCCGTCATCTTGAGTTAGCAGCCATTGTTCACACCTTTAAGATCTGGCGTCATTATTTGTACGGTGTTCCTTGTAAGATCTACAATGATCACCGGAGTTTGCAGCACCTGTTCAAACAAAAGGACCTTAATGTTTTTCAACGGAGGTGGTTGGAGCTACTTAAAGATTCTGATATCACTATATTGTACCACGTGGGGAAGGACAATGTAGTGGCCAATGCCTTGAGTCGTCGGGCGGAAAATTTGGGGAGTTTGGCATATCTTCATACAGTAGAGAGACCCTTAGCATTGGATGTTCAGGCCTTAGCCAGTCAGTTCATGAAATTGGACATTTCCGAGTTGAGCCGAGTATTGGCTTGTGTGGTTGGCCGATCTTCTCTTTATGACCACACCAGAGAGCGCCAGTATGA
Organism: Nicotiana paniculata; assembly: GCA_005239505.1. Classification (NCBI taxonomy): domain Eukaryota; kingdom Viridiplantae; phylum Streptophyta; class Magnoliopsida; order Solanales; family Solanaceae; genus Nicotiana; species Nicotiana paniculata. The sequence goes on from ML354280.1 coordinate 15,250, forward strand.
CGATCCCCATCTTCTATTACTTCAGGACAAGGTTCGGCGAGGTGATGCTAGAGATGTGACTATTGGTGATAATGGTGTGATGAAGATGCAGGGCCGGATATGTGTGCCCAATGTGGATGGGCTTCGGGAGTTGATTCTTGAGGAGGCCACAGCTCCCGGTATTCCATCAATCTGGGTGCCGCGAAGATATACTAGGATTTGAGATAACACTATTGGTGGAGGAGGATGAAGAAGGATATAGTTGGGTTTGTGGCCAAGTGTCTCAACTGTCAGCAGGTTAAGTATGAGCATCAGAGACTGGGTGGCTTGCTTTAGAGGTTAGATATCCGAGAGTGGAAGTATGAGTGGATCACCATGGACTTTGTAGTTGGACTTCCACGACTTTGAGGAACTTCGATGCTATTTGGGTGATCGTGGTTCGGCTAACCAAGTCAGCTCATTTTATCCTAGTGATGACTACCTACTCTTCATAGAGATTGGCTGAGATTTACATAAGAGAGATTGTATACCTTCACGGTGTCCCATAATCTATCATTTCGGACAGAGGTACATAGTTCACATCACGGTTTTAGAGAGTCGTGCACCAGGAGTTGGGTACTAGGCTGGAGCTAAGCACAACCTTTCACCCTCAGACAGACGGACAGTCCGAGTGAACGATTTAGATTCTTGAGGACATGCTTCGTGCTTGTGTGATGGAGTTTGGAGGGTTATGGGACCAATTCCTACCACTTGCAGAGTTTGCCTACAACAACAACTACCAGTCCTGTATTCAGATGGAACCGTATGAGGCTCTACATGGTAGGCAGTGTCGGTCCTCAATGGGTTTGTTTGAGCCTGGCGAGGCCCAATTGTTGGGTACATACTTGGTCCAGTATGCCCTGGATAAGGTGAAGGTGAATAAGGATAGACTCTGCATAGCTCAGTGTTAACAGAAGAGTTATCCAGACCATACAATCACTCAGTATCAGCCCCTCGGGCAACCTCACTGTCACTCATGCCTCCCAATCACTCGTCACTCGGCACTCGCACTCGGCACTCAACACTCGGCACTCAGCACTCGCACTCAGTCGGTACCTGTGCTCACTGGGGGTGTATACAAACTTCAGAGGGACTCCTTCAGCCCAAGCGCTAAAAATCAAGCCACCTCGTGGCATCTCATATCCTCACAATCAGGCCCTCGGCCTCACTCAGTCATAAACTCTCAGTAAGACCCTCAAGCTATCAGGAAAACGGGGTACTCGACCCAAAAACATCATTTTATAACTCAAATAGTGTAAATAACGCTGAATTTCGAAAACAGTTAAGCATAACATGACTGAGTGTAAATCATAAATCAATGTAGTGAGGAAATAGCAGTAAAAAGCCCCCAAGGAGTCTAAACAAGTCGGTGCAAGGCCCCAAACATGGGTTACGGGCCAAACATGGAAATAGCTTTAGAACACAATTTAACATATGATTTAGGGTAAAATACGCAATCAATAGTTGCCGCGGAAAGGATCAAGTCCAAATCCCAATCAGTGCATGCCACACACTCGTCATCCGAGATATGCTCCACTCTAAAAATAGTGAGAAAATACGAAGTCCGGGGTTTGATACCCTTAGGACAAGATTTATAGTCATTACTTACCTCCACTGGCCAAGATACTAACTTGTGATGCTCTTGCCCCTCGAATCGGCTCCCGATTGCTCCGAATCTAACCAAAACCAGATTAACATCATTAATATATGCTAAGTGAACAAGGCTCAATCGAAAACTATCAACTTTAGGCACAATTTCCGAAATTGGCCAAACTAGAGCCCCGGGCCCACGTCTCGGATTTCGATAAAAAAATGTATCACAAGAATCCTTATCCCTTCCCGAGTCCACACATATAAAATGCACCAAAATCCGACCACAAACAACTCCTAAATTCCTTAATATTAAGTCTCAATTTCACAAGCCCTAAACCCCCAATTTATGCCATTTAATCTACTAATTCCAAGTCTAGTCCATTACATAAAAACATAGAATCGAGTTTATAGTCCGAGAAACTTTCCTCCACTGAAGACCCTCAAAATCCTCCTTCATATTGCTCCCAAATTGGCTCAACCCGCATGCAAAAATGAAGAATAATGCCAAAATTTCGCGGAGGCGCATATTTATACTTCCTGCCCAGTTAATCCGCACCTGCGGACCCGCACCAGCGGTTCTACGTGAGCACCTGCAAAAAGTCACTTAAAGTCCAAATTCCGCACCTGCGACTCCGTAGGTGCGGTCCCATCATCCGCATCTGCGGTCCCTCGCTGAGCTGCCCAAATTCTGCATCTGCGGATTCCCTTCCGCTTCTGTGGGCCCGTGCTTGCGGTTCCCCATCTATAGGTGCGGACACACCAATAAAATGGCACCAGCAGCAACTTTGCTGCAAATTCCTAAGTCCAAACCCCCGTTAATCATCCGAAATCAATCACGAGCCCCTCGGGGCCCCAATCAAACATACCAAAACATCCCATAACCTCATTCAAACTTAGTCGAGCCTTTGAAACACCAAAAACAATGCAAAAACACCAATATCACATTAAATTCAAGCCTATGAACTCTGAAACTTCTAAATTTCACAAAGGATGCTGAAACCATCCAAAACACATCCAATTGACCTGAAAATTTGCACACATATCCAAAATGACATTACAAACCTTCTCCAACTTTCGGAATTCCATTCCGACCCCGATAGCCTACTTTCCTCTGCCGATCGGAAATCGCTAAAAACTAACTTTCGCCAATTCAAGCCTAATTCTACACCGGACATCAAAACTTCATTCCGAACACACTCCTAAGTCCCAAATCACCTAACGAAGATATCTGAGCCATAAAATCTACATTCCGAGGTCGTTTACCAATACGTCAACTCCCAGCTGACTTTTCCAACTATTAAGCCAATTTAAGAGACTAAGTGCCTCTATTCTCACCACCACAACTCCGAATCCGAACCAACCGACCAAAAACAACATAAATAGGCTAAGTAACAAATAATAAAGCAGAAACAGGGGAAACGGGGCTAATCGTTAACTAGCCTCCTTGCCTTTTCTAATGCTATATCTACTTCAAATTTATCTTGTATTATTTCAATGTTCATATATTCAGTATCTTCTACCGTACTTTCAGTTCCATCATCTATTTATCTATGGGTAATGTAAATTATAATCAATAAACCTAATTGAGGTTTTTCCATTTGAATTTACATATGATGCGTGGCTAGAATCCATAGTTTTAAGCATCATATACCTTACATTTTATGTGTTTTTGTGATAAAAATACACGTTATATGTGCATAATGAAGTCTATTTCATGTGTAGCTGAATTGGAGATGGAAGCCGGGCTAAACGGATGCATAAACGTCAAAAATATGCTCAAGAGTCGAAAAGGAAACACCCGGGCGTTTGGCCCCTAAAGCCGGGCTAACCCTGGCGTTAGTGGGGTGTTTGGCCCCTAAATCCAGGCTGAACCTGGCGTTAGTGGGGAATTTGGCCCTTAACGCCAGGCCTGCCCAGGCTATAAGGGGGCGTTTGGGGCTTAACGCCTGGGTCCCTGTCCGGTCAATTCCGAGTTTTGAAGGTTTTAAGTGTTTCCCGGTTTGAATAGAAGTCTCCTACATGGTTAGGGTTTGTCCCAAACTTATAAATAGACCCAAAAACACAACTTTGAGGGATTTGGACGAAGGGATATTCACGTGAGGGGATTTGACGTGGAGGAACGAACACACACCACGCTTGAAGGAGGCTTCTACCTAGTTTTTCTTCTCTTCTTTTCCTTTAATTTCATAGTTAATTAGTTCTAGAGTTTTGGGTGCTACATGAACGTTGTAGTTTGAAGCTTGAATTGTTCTTATTATTTTATCATATTGGTTTATTTATTGAATCTTGCACTTAATTATTTGATTTCTTGATCACCAATTGAATAGTATCTACGAATCTAGGATTGAACTCGGGAGAGGGAATTCTAGGTTGCATATAAGGTTGGGTAGAGCAAGATCTTAACCTTTCAGGGGAGCGGATTTGCGGTTAGGATAGGAATATACCTAATCGCCTTGCTTGGTTATTATACGGGAATTATTAATGCGTTCTTGTTAATCCTAATTTCATAGGAATATAGGCGTTAGGTTAGCTTGAATAGGCGAGTTGTACTTCGGGAGAAGGCTACGAGCAATATTAACCTCGTCAATCAATAAACCAGATAATTTAATTAGACGATTTAAGTGGAAAACTCAACAGGATTGTTAGCTAACCCATAGCTCTAGAATATCAGATCTCATTGAATTCGTATCTAAAATCTCGCCAATTATTTCCTTAAGTTCATAGTTTACTATTCTAGATTAATTTTGGTTAAATATTCATACTTTAATATTCACTTGAATAGATTAATTGTTTGGATTTAATTTAGTTGATAGTTAATTACAAGTCTCTGTGGGTACGATATATGGACTTACAATGGTATATTACTTGTCGACCACGTATACTTGTGTGGGCGTTTGGACCCAACAAGTTTTTGGCGCCCTTGCCGGGGACTTAGGAATTAACTATTCTACTAGATTGAATTTTTACTTTTGTCTATTTAAGTTTTTATTTTCTTTTTTTTATTTGTATCTTAATTTAATATTTTATTATCTTTCTTGACATGGCATCTTGGAATGATAATTGGTCGAATAGTGGTTATTCTTATTATGACGATCCTTGTCCATATTGTGGAGGACCACACATGTGGCAATATTGTCCATCTCAATCTAATGTGTGGAATTTTTGTAATGTGTGTGGTTGTCAAGGTGGCCATTGGGATGGTTGTCCTAATTCTTATTATCCTTCTCATAACTTTTATTGTAATGTTTCTAATAATATTAATGAGTTTGATAGGAGCAAGGAAGTAGAGGATATGGAAAGCATGGCTCGTATTATGGACTTGATAAGACAAGGAGCGGAGAAACAGAACATGATAGCCGAGCAACAAGTTCTTGACGCCTTAGCTATCAAAATACTCCAGGCTAAAGTGGATGAATTAATGGCCAATTTCAAAGAAGAACCTCAACTCGACGAAGAGAGCGAGTTCCCACCAGAAGATAATTTTGAAGAAGAAGATATAATGAGCCAATCTTGGCTAGAGAAACAAGCTCAACTAATAAAATCTCATGAGTTTCTTCATGATGGTTTTTCAAATATGACAGAACAACTGATAGAAGGAAGAACTGAGCTCAGGCAAGAGATAGACTAATTTGGCTCATATATCCATGACCTGCAGGCTCAATTGAATAAAAATGTTTAGGTTTGTAATGCCCTACCATCAATAGTTGTGGATACTGGCCAACTTATGGAGCGGAAAGAAGAAATCCAAAATATTCGACCAAACTATTAATGATGTCAAGGTTGATGAAGAGTATAAAATAGAGGATGTCAAAAATAATACAGTTTTTGAATTGGAGCGTATTGGACCTCATTCTAAACACTTTTCAACATTGTGTTTGGTTGGTGACATGGGAATTGATCCAGTCGAGCATATAGAGGAGTCAATGGATGAGGAACAAAGTGTTTATATTCTGAAATTTGTGATGCCAAGGAGACAAAATGACATACCTCACCTAAGGGCCAAGAAGTGCAAGATACGATACCTATTGTTTGGTTCCTTCATTTTTACACCACCACCCCATGAACGTGACAGAAAAATTGATGCAAAATTGGGGACACAATTCATATCCTCAAAGTGGAAGGAAAAGTGGTGAAGTAGCAGAGTCATGCCATGCCTATAAATAAGGCGCTTGTTGGGAGTCAACCCAGCCTGTATATCTCTTCATTATTTTATTTTTTTGTGTCAGTTTTGTGTTATTTTTATTTTGCTGAGTAGGGGAAGTCTGAGTACCCAAAAGTTGAAGTTGAGGGGCATGTTTGTGCTTAAGTGTGGGGTCATCTCGACTCTAAAGATTGAGAATCATGTTCGAACTAGACCCTAGGGGGTCTCAGGGAGTATTTCTCACCCTTGTTTTAATGTTTTTCTTTGTGATCATGCATCGAGGACTATGCATAACATAAGTGTAGGGTGGGGAAACTACTTTCTGAAGTGTAATTGCATAAAATTTGTTTTTTAGAAAATTCTCGAATTATTCCCAACGATGGATCTGTTGGACAATTTTCTTGAGGGATAAAGTCCGATTTAAAAACGCCAAAAAGATTTTTTTTTAGGATAGGTAGGTAGTATCCCTTGGTTTTTCTTTGGTCAACGGTTCTTTTTCAAGGGTGTAACTTGAACCGGGCAATTTAAATTGTTTTTTTATAGAGTATTTAGGAAGAAGCTGAGTAACTTAGAAATACCCCATGACATGTTTGATGCCGGCATATTAGGTTATGACATACATTCTGCTTTCCCTTATATTTGGTTTGACATGTGATGTCTGAGTAAAAAAATAAATAGCCTATTTTGTGACGCCTTAGCTCAGTTGTTTGACTTGTATGCTACATAGTGTGATATTGCTTAGTTCTCTCAATTTTGTGTGCTTGCTTGACTTGAGAGTTGAATAAAACCATTGTGATTGAGTTATGTGCAATGTCTAAGTGAGGTTTAGTGATTTCTATGCGATCCTGTGTAGTCTAGAACTTGCCCCGTGTGTTAATCGAAGCGAAATTGTAGG